>JAODAL010000749.1:0-276114 GCA_025379985.1 Phyllomedusa bahiana | reverse complement strand
TGTCACTAATGTTGCCACCTGAGCTCTCATTTTGTTTTTTTCCAGCTTTTGCTGCCTGACTTTATCCAGGGCAAACGTTCCTGCTTCAGTTTTTTGGTCATTTTTGCCCCCATAAGTGCCCGGGCATTTTATATTTGAAGCGATTCTAAGAGCGGCGGCAGTCAGGGTGCGTGTCATACATAAAACACAAACATTGTATGAAGACCAACCAAGCTCCCTCTGCATATTTAAGCATGGCACAACGTTCTACAGCACCCTGCAGGCTCTGGGCAGCCTGGAAATAGCTGTTTTTTAACGTGATTCGTGCCGAAGTAATTCGGACCGAAACAATTTTTGTCGGAAAAGTCGGCGAAGTGACCAAATCGAATTTTTGAGAAATTCGCCCATCTCTACCTTTGACCCTTAGGGCTGCTGTTTTGGAGGTGCAACATTCTCTGTGCCAGCCAGAAGAGCAATGCTTAACCTGACCTCGCCATTAATAGATGACACCCATTTCCCTGTCTGGCTGGCTATAAAAACCAGCCTCTACTGTCAGACAGGGCCTGAGTTATCTGAGTGCAAACTGGGTTTTTTCTCTGTGTCTCTGGTCATCTGTATTCCTAGTCTGTGTCCTGGTCCAAGTCTACTATTCCTCTGGTGTTATCCCTGGTCTAAGTCTGCAGTTCCTTTGGCTTTATTCCTGGTCTAAGTCTGCAATTTCTCTGGTGCTGTTCGTAGTCCACGTCTGCAGTTCCTCTGGTGCTGTTCCTGGTCCAAGTCTGCTGTTCCTCAGGAGTTATTCCTGGTCCACATCTGCAGTTCCTCTGGTTCTCCTCCTGGTGAAGTCTGCCGTTCCTCTGGAGCTGCTCTTAATCCAAGTCTGCAGGTCCTCTTGTGCTCCTCCTTGTCCAAGTCTGCAATTTCGCTGGTGAGGTCTCCCCAGAATATACTATTGACTTTGTTGCATTTTTCTGTGTGTTTTTATCCAACTGGCAATAAAGCTCTTTTGAAACATTACACCACTGAGTGTTACATAGTGTCATCAGCTGCAGCAAAGATACAGAAAGACTGGAAGAGTCACAGAAAGGCAAAGAACTGGACGTCCGTAGGACATTTCACACACTGATGACTGCTTAATTGTAAACAATGCCCTGCGGAACATGGAACACACATCTCTAACCATGTTTAAGGGAGGTGAGAGGAATCCAAGGGGGACATGTATGAACGGGGCTGAAGTATTTACAGCCCGACATCAGGTGCAGTCCCATTCGCATTACTGAAAAGCCTCCTGAACGCCATTATCAGGTGCATCACAGAGTACAAGCGGCACTTTGTAATGCGCCTGATTTCGGGGGGCACACTAGAACCATCCGAAGCTATAGATTTATAGCTTCACTAAGGCAATTCTAGGCGCATTACTGCTGGAATAGGTATACCTCTTTCAAAGGGGTATACCTGAGCCAGAAATGTTGTGTTAGTGCTAGAATGCACCTGATATATAACCCGCTGTAGAGTGGGTTCATAAATCAGGTGCATTCTATGCTATCATAATGAGCATAAAATTTGGCGTTTAAACACCAACTTTCATACATGTGGCCCCAAGTGTCACATCAGACCAGTTGTAACAGTTTTACATCAGCGTAGTCTGCATGATAGATGACCTGACTTCACCACCAGACACAGGCATCATGGTCTTGCATGGGCCAGAGAGCATCTACACTGGATGAAAGACCAGTGGTCCTCATTATTGTTCAGTGATGAAAGCAGATTCACTCTGAGCAGATATTATGGCTGCCAACGACTGGTCTGTTATCGGTGCCGGTCGTCTATCACACAGACCACGCTGATGTAATTGGTTATTATTGGTCTGATGTGACACTTGGTTGCTTCCACCCCTCCCTTAAACATGCCTGGAGTTGTATGGCATTCATCATCCAGTTCTGCAGGGCATTGTTTACAATGAAGCTGTCATCAGTGTGTGATGTAACCAAAGGACATCCACTGCTTTGCTTTTCTGTGACTCTTCCAGTCCCTCTCGGTATCTCTGCTGATGACACTCCGTGACACTCTAAGCTCTGTGTCCACTTCTGTCTTAGAGCATCTTGTTTGAAGCCTCGCAATGGTGAGGTACTTTTGATCAATTGTTAGGTTATGTCAAAATGTGAACAGCATGATGAGGAGGACTGTTTAAATCCCAAATCAAATTGATTCCTTAAATGTATTGGATGATTCAGGGATTAAACACCTATCATGAATTTTTGTCATTAAGCTCCTTGTTAGAGATCAGCAAGTTGTGCTAAAAGTACTGAAACATTGAACACGAGTTGGACACATGCATTCTAAGGCTAAGAGATGGTCTCATTTAAATTATTTAATTTTTTTCAAGAAATGTTATGTTAATCCTGAAATTTCAACCAAAAACCAAATATTCTTAACTTTTTGTGAGTAGTATAGAAGTTTTGCTCACATAAAGAGATCTTAAAACTATGTAACACACTAATAATAGTTTGAAAAAAATATCCCTAATAAGATACAATGTCATACACAGTAGACACCCTGCACAATCACTTAAGATATCATTGATGTTTTTCTTGATACATATAAAGTTATACACACCTGTTTCATTTCAATTTTAAATGGCAAACCTAGTGAAAATGATCTTCTAATATGTCACAGGCACACACAGAGGATTGCATTGGTGAATTCTATGATCTTGGACCACCATGGATTTCCACAAAGAAAGGACTCTGCATAATACTTACACCCTTCTGGCCCTTATCAGATGTCTGTTTCTGGAAATCTGATACAACATTGTAAGCACAATGAAATTAATGCTTAGTATGTTCTGTCAAACTCTCAATGACAGAAATACGAGAAGTGCCAAAGGGGTGTAAGCGTTCTCTAAAGCCGTTCTTTATAACAGTGGTGGTCCAAGATCACAGAGTTTACCATTCTTATTGTCTCATATTTATAACATAGCAGAAGCACTTTTTGCCAGTGACATAGGTACATTTTCAATGTTTTATAAGGGTAATGATCTTTCATTGTCTGAAGAGCACATGTATGGTTTACTCTGGGTGTATGTTATACTGTGGCTTAAATACAACAACTGCAACCACACAGGGCAACATGTATGAATGGGGCTGCACCAGTTTGCTGGTACACTTTGTGCCAAAAAGCTGTTGTAGTCCTGTTCTATAGATGTATGAAGAGTTGCGTTGCAATCTTTGGCACAATTGCCGCCTGCCCCGAAACTTTGTAATGCACCAAAGATTTGGGGGCGTTCTGGGGGCATGTTGCATCACATCCGTAGAATTAGACACATTTGTGAATGTTTGAAGTCAAATCTAGGTGCATAACTGCAATGCCAGACAAAGTTAAAGGTGGTCTGCCTGAGCCTGAGTTGTCGTAGTGGAACTACAATGAGCCTGTATATGTGATCTGCAGAAGAACAGGTTCACACATACAGGCGCATTGTACACTGCCTTAAAGCTATTTAGAAACTGGTCTGTCAGCACCAAAGTTCATACATATCGCCCATAGTGTCCAAAGAGTGCCATACTTTGCTCATATGCATGCAAAAAAGTACAGCTTATGCCCACGTGCCACACTTCTTTTTACCCACATCATGTTTTCTTATCTATTCTCTCAGTCATAAATCACTAAGAAAATCTTTCTTGTACTGGAGACAGTTCAACATCACTGAAAGCTTATGTTACAGCTGCCCATATACACTCACCGGCCCCTTTATTAGGTACACCTGTCCAACTGCTCGTTAACACTTAATTTCTAATCAGCCAATCACATGGCGGCAACTCAGTGCATTTAGGCATGTAGACATGGTCAAGACAATCTCCTGAAGTTCAAACTGAGCATCAGTATGGGGAAGAAAGGTGATTTGAGTGCCTTTGAACGTGGCATGGTTGTTGGTGCCAGAAGGGCTGGTCTGAGTATTTCAGAAACTGCTGATCTCCTGGGATTTTCACGCACAACCATCTCTAGGGTCTACAGAGAATGGTCCGAAAAAGAAAAAACATCCAGTGAGCGGCAGTCCTGTGGGCGGAAATGCCTTGTTGATGCCAGAGGTCAAAGGAGAATGGGCAGACTGGTTCGAGTGATAGAAAGGCAACAGTGACTCAAATAGCCCCCCGTTTACAACCAAGGTAGGCAGAAGAGCATCTCTGAACGCACAGTACGGCGAACTTTGAGGCAGATGGGCTACAGCAGCAGAAGACCACACCGGGTGCCACTCCTTTCAGCTAAGAACAGGAAACTGAGGCTCCAATTTGCACAAGCTCATCGAAATTGGACAGTAGAAGATTGGAAAAACGTTGCCTGGTCTGATGAATCTCAATTTCTGCTGCGACATTCGGATGGTAGGGTCAGAATTTGGCGTCAACAACATGAAAGCATGGATCCATCCTGCCTTGTATCAACGGTTCAGGCTGGTGGTGGTGGTGTCATGGTGTGGGGAATATTTTCTTGGCACTCTTTGGGCCCCTTGGTACCAATTGAGCATCGTTGAAACACCTTGTTGAACCTATGCCACGAAGAATTGAGGCAGTTCTGAAGGCAAAAGGGGGTCCAACCCGTTACTAGCATGGTGTACCTAATAAAGTGGCCGGTGAGTGTATGTCTATTAAGAGGGGGATGAAAAGAAGACAGACAGAGATGATGTTGGCTGTATAGTGAATGTCTTATCTCTCCACAGTGCTGGACTAACAGCTACAGTGCTCCTTACTGGTGTCTAATGTCCTCTAATATTTTTGCTGCAGTTTGCATCTGTAAGAGTTTCCTGCGTTTACTTTCACTTCTTGCCCTTCCCTCTCCATAGACTTCAGATGTAAAGTGAACTCTTGGTGAAATGGGAATCTCATCTTCTCTGCAAAACAGATTCTATTACTGATTTATGACATATAAAAATCAGAAGAGGAGAGGAATTGGAGGTTGACTGAAGAATAAAGTATTTTTTTCTAACAATATCACAAAGTTTATTAGTTTTGCTCATATTGTGAATTAATGGAAGGTTAATTTATAACTGGAGATATGCTGTTACTTTATGTACCCCATTGTTCCTACATATGGCTTTGGTAAAGCATATATGAATCTTTAAACGGAATTAGAAAAACATGGATTTGTTCTTCTTGGGCACCTGTCCAAGCATCATTGCAATATCACACACAAAATGAGTGGAAAGGTGGAAAACAGCCCCAAAACAAACAAACAAAAAAAAAAACAGAATACATAAAAACAGCTCCTGGATTGTAAGCCTGTCTAATACATAAATAGAAGACATTTTGACTAGGCATTTTTAGCTCAACCAAAAGTACATCTATTTATTTATTTATGTATTTATTTATTTATTTATTTATTTATTTATTTATATAGCACATTACATTCCACAGCACATTACAGAGATTGTTGTCATTCACATTGGTTTCCTGTCCATACTAAGGCTCACAATCTAAATTCCAGACTAACATCTCTGTATGTTTTTGGAGTGTGGGAGAAACCTGGGTACTCAGAGGAAACCCATGCAAACATTGGGAGAAAATACAGAATCCTTGCAGATTACTAGAACCTTGTCTTGTGGTCTGATGAGACCAAGACAAATTTATTTGTTTCAGATGGTGTCAAGTGTGTGTGTCAGCAACCAGGTGAGGAGTACAAAGACAAGGGTGTCTTACCTACAGTCAAGCATGGTGGTGGAGGTGCATGGCTTGGGGCTCCATGAGTGCTGCCGGCTGTGGGTAGCTACAGTTCATTGAGGGAAACATGAATGCCAACGTGTACTGTCACATACTGAAACAGAGCATGACCTTTAGAAACTGGGCCGCAGGGCAGTATTCCAACATGAGAACGACCCCAAACACCTCCAAGATAAACACTGTATTGTAAAAGAAAATGAGGGTAAAGGTGCTGCCTGGGTCAGTACAATTCTCCCTGTGCCCCGCTCATCTGAAGCTGTATGTTCTCTGAAAGACTGTACCGTTTCAGAGTAAAATACACCTTTCTGCAATGAAGTAGCCTGTGGCTATGGCTCTTTCATGCTACTTGTGGCTTGGGCAGCATGAAACATTTATCACACTGATTTGCATGTTACAATTATCGATTCTGCAACAGATTCTTTACATACCATACAAAGTAAATGGTGATACCTCTGGAATGGCACTTATGCAGCATACTAAAGTGACAGCTAATATCTCTCTGTAAGTTCCCTTTCCTGTGTGTGATTTGGTTAAGAGTGATTATATATAAATGCTTTGTACATTTTCTGAACTTTTTACTTGTCTGTGGAAATACTGATAAAGCTAACCAGAGGCAAGAACGTTTTAGTGAGGTCTAAACTGTAGAGTTCATTGGGGTCACTCACAAGATTTACGAGATTCAGTGCCAATATGTGATTGGGAAAGTTAGCTCAGGAGAAAGCTGACATTCACAGCATCACACTATCTCCCATAACTTCACTTAACATTTCCTTTAGCTTCCAAAGTGGCAGAGAAATTGATTGCCTGTACAGACACCAAAAGGGACATCAATAAACAGAGATAAATGGAAACAAGAGGATTGTTTTGCCACAAAGTTTCAGTAAATGGACAGAAGGCTCAGGTTAAAATAAAAATGGCTAGTTATTTATATAAGCAAGTACATGTAGCATTTGTCAACTGTGTTTAACTGCTGTTACCTCGGGGATAATTTCTTACTACCTCCATCACAATGGGGTTGTAGTATGGTGCATGTCACACTGAGAATGGAGTCCTGAAGTTCAGTGCTCTTAACAGACATTGAGTACAAATATTAGCAGCTTTTTGTTAAGTGTGGAGGAAGGAAAGAATAATAATAAAAAATGGCAGAATAGGATGAATTAGGATTTTAACATACAACCCGATTTAGAAATCAAGGTCCATTTCCTTCTCCTTTTTCCCTTTCTCTGTACTTAACAAAGGAATGATAACATTTTTATCCACCACACATGGACCTAAATCTAAAAATACTGTAATACATTGCTGATATACTTAACCATCTAATTCCCACCACAAGACATGATGTTACTATGGATGATGTCACCATTTTGAGAGTCATCTGGTATATAAGATGGTTGAGAGAAATGCCGAACTCCAACCTATCCATTGTCCAAGGACTTTGTCCTCAGCTGATTAGAAGAATTGACTCTACAGATGTAGCAAATCTAAACTTGGGGGATAACTTACCATGATATTAAGGCACAGAATGTTATCTAATTTTTTTCAGTGCTTTTTAATAGCTTTAGTTTTAAGATAAGAGAACATGAAAGGCCAGGATATTGCAGTCAAGTTAAACTCTACTACGTTCATATTTCTATTTTCTATCATATATCTGAGAGACCTGTTCACACAGTGGAAATTCATGTACAATACACGTGCTTTCTGATTTGAAAACAGCATGAATTCCAATCAATTCCACTAATAAAAGCCTCTCATTATATCTGATGGTATTCTGTTGTATAGCATATATGGTATGGATTTTTCTGATGCAGATTTTGCAATGTGTGGCCAGAAACACCTTTGTGAGGTCTATTATTGAACTCAAATTTAAGGCGACATGTATGATCGGGAGTTGCGCCTGTTTTCTGGCGAAAACAGTGCCTCACCGATCCGAATCCCCTGTCGGATGCAGGGATACGATGTTAGGCGCAGCCTTCGCCACTTTCAGATGCGCCTTACATGAAGGGGCGTGTAATGGGCGCGGTGTGGACGTTCTGGGGCGGGACGCGGCACATTCGAATACTCCGAGGCATGGATGATCGTGGCTCGGCAAAGTGAGGTGCAATGCAGCGCTCGCCAGCTCCGACAGGCAGACCTAGTTGATTCTGGTCTAAATGAGCCGGAGGAGGTGAAGTGAAGCGAGAACGTAAAATGAGAGGAAACATAGAAGATCGCAAAATAAATCTATCTCTGCTCTCAGCGCCGTGAAGCATGGAGTATGATTCCAAAAAAAATAGATTTTATTAGGTGTAAAACATTATCAGAAAAAGAGCTCAAACCTTCTAAAAAAAACCATAAAAAAATCACTTTCCAAAAATCTCGAATGGCGCAACATCAGGACTTCGGATATTAAAACTGGCCGGGAAATACAGTAATTCAAATACTGTAAACACTTCTCAACGGTCGCCAGAAACCAGCCAATAAGAATAGGAGCGACAGTGACCCATTAAAACCTATGGAGAAGTGTTGACCAATCAAATTCAATGGCGGGACAGTTCAAAATACAGTAGAAATGCAGAAAAGAGCTTATTGGTTGAGCTAGCGGGGGCTTGGCAATCCTGGCCAATCAGAATAGGAGCGACAGTGACCCATTATAACCTATGGAGAAGTACTGACCAATCAAATTCAAAGGCGGGGCAGTTCAAAATACAGTAAAAATGCAGAAAAGAGCTGATTGGTTGAGCTAGCGGGGGCTTGGCTATCTCGGCCAATCAGAGCGCGAGCTACTTGTCCCATTGTAGTCTATGGCCAGATCGGGGCAATTAAATCTCGGCTCTCAGCGCCGTGAGGCATGGAGTATGATTAAAAAAGTCATTTTTATTAGGTGTAAAATATTATCTGTAAAAGAGCTGAAACCTTCTATAAACATAAATCAATCAAATTCCTAACAACGCGTTTGTCGCCGAGACCGGCGAAAAACAGGAATTGGGATAAAGAAAAATTGCCGGGAAAATACGGGTAATCAAATTTTTTAAGCTTTTCCTAAATTTTCTGCAAAACCACCAAAACCAAATGGGAAAGCACAGTGACCCATTATAAGCTATGGAGAATTTTTACCAATCAAATGAAAAGGGGGGACGGGTTTCAAAATACAGAAAAAAAAGTAAAAAAGAGTAAAGGGTTAAAGCCCAGGGGGGCAGTTTATAAATCCCCCATCAAATAAGGTTGGCGTCTTTTTTGAGTGGAGAAAAAAGGGTTACGATAAAAGGGGCGCCCTAAATTTTTTAAAACGCCCTAGGGGAAAAAAATTCTAGAAACTGTGTTTGGTTTGGGGGAAGATTTTTGGGAAAAGGGGGGGGGGGGGGTTTTTTTGGGGCTTTCCATTTCCAATGCGGGGGAGCAACTTCTCATAGATTTTCCCAAAATGGGGAAAAGAATTTGCAAAACGACTCGTTTGTAAATTGGGCAAATTTTAAAAAAGGGCCCCGGTTTTTGGGCCAAGGGGAGGGCGACAAACCGCCCCTTAGGGGGTTTTCTAATGAAATCTTTATAATAAAATGTACACGGAAAAAAATAAATTTGATAACACTCTTTAAAGTTAAAACCGGAGGGTTTTAAAATTAAAATGAAACAATAAAAAGGGGGGTTAACGAAAATAAAAAAAATAAACAAATTTTCAATGAGTTAATTTTTATTTCTTTTTTTTTCGTTTAAAATTAATAAATTTGTAGGGGTTTTTGTAACAAAAAATAAAGAAATGGGAAAATTAACCTTGAAATTTGATGAGCCGGGAAAAAGGGTCTTCAACCCCCCATTTTATTTCACGGGGCATTGACTAAAATCTGTCCGGCCCCCGCAAATGACCTTTAAAACCTGTCTGACCCCCCAGTTTAAAAAATTTCCCCGGGAAATAGGGGTTCTTTCACCCACCTTTTTATTAAAAGGGACTTTTGATATCCCCTTTTCTTTCCACAGTTGACCATTAAACATGTCTAAACCCCAAAAAAGATTTAAAAAGTCCCGGGGAAAAGAAACTTTGAACCACCATTTTGTTGAACTGGACTTTTGACTTTTCCTGTCCTGTCCCGGGCAGAATGCCCCATTAAACCTGTCTGCCCCACAGTTTTAAAAAGTGAAAGGAAAAAGGAGTCTTTAAACCCCCCCCAATTTTTGTTGAACTGGCCCATAGACTATCCCGGGCCTGGGAAACAGCAAAAAATCCCAAAAACCTGCTTTGACCGCAGTTTTAAAAAATCCCCGGAAAAAAGGAGTTTTCAACCCGCCAATTTAGTTTAAAGGGGGGGGGGGGGCATTAACTATCCCTTGCCTGGGCCACAGTTGACCCCCAAACCTGTTAAACCCCACAGTTTTAAAAATTGCCGGAAAATAGGAGTTTTTAAACCACCTTTTTTATTTAAACGGGAAAAATTGACAATACCTTTTTCGTACCCCCATTATGACCATTAAAAAGCCCTGCCCCAAAAAGATTAAAAAGTGCCGGGAAAAGGGGCCCTTTAAACCACCTTTTTTGGTTGAACGGACATTGACTTTTATTTTTCCCTTGAAACCGCAAATGCCCCAAAAAAACCTATTTTGACCCCACAGTTTTAAAAAAAGGGGCAAGAAAAAGTGGGGTCTTTGAACCATTTTTTAGTTGAACGGGGACATAGACACCCCGGCCGGGGCCACGCATGAGCCCCAAACCTGTCCTGACCCACAGTTTTAAAAAGGGTCCCAAAATGGGGTTTCTTCAACCACCATTTTATTTTGAATTTGGCCCATTGCATCCCTTTTCTGTACCAAAAGTATGACCATTAAACCTGTTCTCCCACTTATTTAAAAGTGAAAGGGAAAAAGGAGTCTTTGAACCCCCCATTTTAGTTGAACGGGAAACTTTAGAAAATCCCTGCCCCTTGGGCCCGCATGACCCCCAAAAAACTTGCATGACCCCCAGTTTTAAAAAAGTGCCGGAAATGGGGAAAGTCTTTAAAACCCACCATTTTAGTTTAACTGGTTTTTGGCTTTTTCCTTCCTGTACCACACAGGGGGACCCCAAAAATTGTTTGACAAAAGATCACAAAGTGGGCACTATGCAAATTTTTTTCAGTGACTGTCATTTAGTTTTAATTTTTTGGGTAATCTTTTTGTTTCCCGGGAATTTATTTGGGGGAAGTTTTTTTTTAAAATTTTTTCCCAAATTATTTTCTTTTTTGTTTTTTTTTTAAAGTGTATAAACATATTTATAAAACACCCCCCCCTTGCTTTTTTTTAAAGGTTTTTTTTAAAACTTTGTAGGATTTTTAAAAATTTCGCCCACCCCTCAAACCCATAAGTAAAAAAAAAATGTCCTAATCACCCCAAAACACTTTTTATTTTGAGAAAATTTCCCCAACCTGGCTTTTAAGAGTATTCACCCAATAAATTTTAAAAAGGTTTAATTTTTTCCTCCAAACCCTTCTTCGGGTGGATTGGGGAAACAGACCCCCCTGGAGTTTTCAAATGAGCGCCCCCAAAAAGTTAACCCCAAAACCCCAAAAAAATTTTAACCCTCAAATTTGGGGGCCTTTTTGTGTCCACCCCCTGGACCCTTTTTGACACTATTTAAACCCCCCTTTCACAAAAAACCCCTTTTTTTCAAAACCCTGTTTTTTTAAAAAAAATTTGAAAGCATTTTCCGGATTCCCCCAAAACTTTTGAAGCCAGTCTGCCTAAAAGCCATCTGTTAAACGGAGGTCCCCCTGCCCGGGCCAGATTTAAAAGGGGGGGTTGCGGTGAGTAACCCCAGGCAACGTCGTAAACCCCTAAAAAAAAAAACACGGGGGCCCAAAGCGCCAGGGCCAATTACAGGGGGCCCGGTTAAAGAGCCCAGGCAACCCGTCTGTAAACTAAAAAACCGAAAGGTTCAGCTGCCCAGGGACGGTTTTCAGGGGGTGGGGGTGTTTCCCCCGGTTTTGGCTTTCCGTAAATTTTAACAGGGTTTAAAAAGGGCCCTTATGAACGCAGCAACAAAAACAGCCCTTTCTGAAGCGAGTGGGGAAGCGTTGGTGTGAGGAAAGACCTCCCCCTTTCCTCAGTACACAGTCAAGCCCCTGGGTACGCTTGCCCCTCCGTTAAAAAGTGGGGCCCCAAAATTGAGTTTCCCTTTGGAAATACTGGTGGTTAACGAACCCTGTTCCCCCCGGGTGCCCCTTTTTTTGCTTCTTTTCTCTTTTTTACCCCAACGTGCTGGAGGAAATTGACTTTTGTTCTTTGTTCTCTGTCCGGTTTCCATATTCATGTCCTTTAAATTTAACCCTAAAATCTGGTCAATTTTTTCTTCCTGTCCCTCCCTTGTACAATTCAGAAGGAATTTTTTTACCAAGCTTTTTTTTACATGCAATTTTTTTAGATTTTAAAATTCTGGGAAAACACATTTTTTAAAATTGGAGGGAAATCCCCCCAAAGTTTTGTTTTTTTTTTTTTTAATTGTTTTAAAAAGGGGTTTTTGCTCAAAAACGGGATTGTTTGCTATGTTAAAGATCTTGCAAAAACAAGTCATTTTTCATTAAATTTTTTCCATTAACAGTGTCCTTTCCTTTCCTTTTTTTGACAGAAACCCGACCCCCTTTAAACCACTCCCTTTTCAATTGTGGGAAAACAAATGCTGTTTGAAAACCAAAATTTTTTTTAAAATAGGACCTTTTTAGTCTAGGGTGCCCTTTCACAGGGAAAAAGCCCCAAAAATTCAAAGCTTGGCCCATGGGGCCACTTTTACCGTTGTTAAGAACAAATTCCCCGTTAGAAACCCAAAATTTTTTTTATAATAGGAAACCCTTTGAAAAGCTGCATTTTCACAGCAAAATGCCCCCAAAAAAATTCCAAAAAATGACCCCTTTACCCTATTTTCAGTTTTTGAAGAACAAAAGTCTGTTAGAAAAAACATTTTTTTTTATAAAAAGGGGGCCCCTTTGTATGCTGCCTGTCCAGCCAAAAAAGCCCCCCCAAAAAATTTAAAACATGACCCTTGAGCCATTTTGGAAAAATTGTGAAAAAAACCCAAAATTTGTTTTGAAAAAAACATTTTTTATTTAAAAGGAAACCCGTAAATTTTGCTGCATTTCCCAAAAAAGCATGACCCAAAAAAATTTTAAAAAAAAGACCCTTTTCAGCCCCTGTTAAAAATTGGAGGGAGAAAATCCACTTAAAACCACATTTTTTTCCCGTTTCCAAAAAGGAAACCATGGGTTATTGCTTATTCCAAAAGCAACATGACCCCAAAAAAATTTTTAAATATGACTTCTCACCACTTTTAAAAATTGGTTTATGGAGAAATGGGACCCTTTGAAGCCACATTTCTTTTCCCAAAAGGGCCATTAAAATTTTAGCTGAATTTTCACAGCCCAAAATGAAACCCCAAAACCATATACAATGCGAAAACTTCTAAAAAATTTTCTGTCTTTTACAGTCCCTCAAAAGCAAAAACCAGGGAAAATGAACTGTTGGAAATGGAGAATAAAAAATTTTCAGTTTAAAAAAAGAAACATTTTAAAAAAAAGTTTTTTAAAAAGGAAACCAAATTTGTTTTGAAAAAGGGGAATTTGGAAATTGAACCCGGAAAATTTTCCCGGGGACCTTGGCAATTGGGGCCCAAAACATCATAGAATCCATTGCCCCGGATTTCATCTTTTATTTAAAGTCAATCGATCCCCCATTATCTGTGGAAAAACCGGTTGGGGTTTTTCTTAATAAATCCTTTTTAGCGTCTGTAGGGGCCCCTTTAGATATGACGCTGGCTGCTGGGGAGGCCAAAACCCCTATGGCTTTTTCGAGCAGGTCGGGCCATATAACCATTTTGGGTACCCAAAGTCTATTTGGGGCCGGAAAAAAATCCCAAAAAAATCGGTTGGTTTTAAAACGCCCCATAGTCGGCACCCCTGATCCCAAAAGCTTGGTTTTCTTTTTTGTTTGGGTGGGGTGCCCCATTGCTTTTCGTTTTGGGGAGGGGGAAATAAAGATTGCCCAAAGGGCACCCCCTTTGGCCTTTTTGCCCCCCTTGCCTGTTTTTCTCTGCTGCCGCCCACCGGGTATTGGCACTCTACTGCTTTTCACGTCGCTGATTTTTGGTTTCCCAAAATGAAATTTGAAGTACGTTAAGCCCAAAGCAACAGATTCTCCAGTTGATTTAAACAGCCCAAAGGTTTTCCCCTTTTTCCCCATTTTTACTCTCTAAAATTTTGGGGGGGTGGAAGGAAAGTGGGTGAGTTTTGTTTTTTTAAAGGGGGTCCCGGGGTGGCCCCCCCAGTAACTGGGTTTTTCATTTTTTTATGGCCTTTAAAAGTGGGATCATTTTAGGAGGGAAAAGGAGCCTCCAAGCACCATGTGGGGAGAAAGGAGCCCTTTCTTATTTTCCCAAACCCCTGGGTCGAGGGGCACTAAACAAAAATGATCTTTCCCCATCTTCCCCCTATTTCCCCAAAAATTTGTTTCCAACCTCTTTTTAAAGGCAGGGACTTTTGGTAACCCTCGGGTGTCTAGGAATACCCCCTCCTCCCCCCTCCTCCCCCGCTTCCCCAGCACAGCTTCAACCAAGGGCCCCGACTTTCCTAAAATGATGCACCCTGAGACTGAGCCCGCCTTTTTTCTACCCTGGACCCCAACCCCCTGCCCCAAAGAAGACCGATAAAAAATTGAGAAAACAGTCGGGGCCCTTTTGGATTCGACGGGGCGAGAAAGGGCCCTTTTCCGCATCTGTGTCCGTCTCCTTTTCATCGCTGGCGGGGCCCGATGTTTCAGAGGTCCCCAAAAAAACGTTCCCGAACTAAGATCACCACAAAGCTCAATTGACAAAGGGGATTGTCCCCCACTGACCCTTTTTTGGTGGCTTCTTTTTCCCAAAATTGGCCCAAAAATGGTGCAGGCCTTTCACCCCCTCCACTTTCGGTGGCTCAAAAACCCCGAGGTCCGCACCCCCTTTCTTGTCGGCCCTTTGTCACTTTTGTACTGCGGAAAAGGCCCTTGGGGCTGCTGCCACAATCGGTGAAGCATGTGGGGGGTGGAATTCGCCCTATTTTTTCACCCTCAAACAAGAGGAAAAGGGGGACGGGGGGCCGAAACTGGCCTTTCCCCAAACGCAGCCAGGCGGTACGAAGCAGGGTTTTCGAACGGGCCTGGGGGGAAATTCGAACTCAGCCCCCCGACCTTCCCCCAGAAACAGTCCAGCCCGGGAGCCCCTTTTTGAAAAATTTTGGACGACAAGGGTTCATGCATGTGCCAGGCAAGGGGTTTGCTCCCCCCCTGCCAATTTATGGGGGGCCACAGATTTCCGGGCCCCTTTATTTGCACACCACCTTGCCTTTGGGACAAGGGTTTTTTGTCACCCACCACGCCCCGGGGCTCGTGCGGGGGAAACCCCTTCCCCCAGTCCTGACCTTTTGTGGGACGGGCTTTCCCAAAACAGTTAATTTCAACTGGCCCCCGGGGTTTTTTGGGGCAAATATTCACCGGGGGACCTTGGGGATAAAAGCCCTGCACCATCCCCCGCGGTTTTGAAGAGCGTGCGCCGAGCCAAAAATTCCCCCAACCCCGAGGGCATCCACCCGTACCCCGTGGGCTGTCACAGAGTATAGCGGCCCTTTTCCGTGCTTTCTATCCATGAGTTCCCGGGGGTGAGAAAAGGACTTATCCGGAAAACGATGCAGGGCAACGGCTTGAAAAATTTTTGATGGACACGTGGGGTGGGGCCAGGGCCAGGGACGGCTTTCTGGCAAAGAAATGCCCCCCCGGGATTGGTATTGGGGGGAGGCAAGGGCCCTGAAGGGCGGGAAACCCCTTTTTGTCCACCCGACGGAAAAAACAAACATTTCCAAGGGCCCAAAAACCTGGAAAGCCCCCTCAGGCTTTTTTGGGTTTGGGAAGGTTTAGGTTAAAAATGTTTTTTTTTTTCTCCCCAAAAAACCCGGAAAACAGAAAAGGGTGGCTGCAAGATGGCCCCCCTGTACGGGATGCAGGTCATTTAAACTGGCGGAAGGAAAGGGGAAAGGGTGGGGCTCTTTGGGGTGCGGGGGTAACTCGGGGGGACGGTGGAGGCTGAAGCGGAGGCTGATCCCCGAACATTTCGTTTACGGCAAAACGGGAATAAAGGGCAACGGGGTGAATCAATGGCTTTTCTCAAAGAAGGCCCAAGGGTTTAGAGGTCCTGGACCTTTTTGACGGCGAAAAGCAGGGGCGGGGGGGTTTCCCCTGACGCGGGCTGGCCGGAAATCATATAAAGCGGGCTTCTGCACCGCCCTCCCCCCTTTTTTTAGGCGGGGGGCCCCTAAATGACACTTTTCCCCCATGTTTCCCCCGTCCAGGGGATTAAGCGCTGCCAAAACAAATTTTGCTGAAAAAACTTTCGTTGGTGCAATGTCTTTATCATCATTTATCAACCAGGTGACTTGGTCGTTCCCCCGACATTCTGCATCCAGGAGTTTGGGGGCTACAAACAAAAGGGACAGCAAGGCTTGCCCAAACCCCCCGGGGGTTTTTTCCGAAATTTACCTTTTTCCTTTCCCCATGATGGCCTCAGGTTTCTGGGGGGTCAGAGCAGACAAAATCATCCTCTTTGGCCTCTTGATCTTTTAACATGCCTTTTTGACCCCAAAAAGCATTTTGTCCCCTCAAAGAGGTTTTTCAAAAATGGGGTTATTTCCCCAGTGGTGGGTACACGAGTTGACATTTGGGCGCTTCGCTTCATGTTGGGGACGGATGCTGTTTATGTGATTTTAAAGACATTTTTTGGGGCCAAAGACTGGGGAAAGGGTTTAGGAAGGGAAAGGGGGTGCTGGATGCCCGGGTTTCAAAAAACCACTGAAAGAACAATTTGGCGACGTGTTCTTTACTTTAGATTCAAAAGGGGTCTGGGCCCAGCGATTTACAGGCCTTACGGGTTTCCCCAAAAAAACAATCCACTGGCTTGCGTGTTTTTCGCCCGCCCCTTGGGGAAAGGGGCACCTTCTCTTGTACCTCTACCCCCCATGTCCCACCCCCCTCCCTTTCTCCTTTCCACCCGGGATTTCGCTCCCTGTTCAGAAAGATAAAAATTTGAGAGGGATGGAAAAAGTTTTGGAACCTCCTTATTAAAAGCGGAAAATCAAAAGCCATTCTTTAAATCCCCAAAATCCAAAAAAAAATTTCTGTATTTAAATTTAAGTGCAAGGTTTTTTTTCAACCCAAAACTGGGCTGGGCCCAAAATGAAAAAAAAACTTTTCTGAAATGTATAAAAGGGTAATAAACCCGGGATTTTTTGCACCCAAAAACACACCTGCGGTGACGACAAAAAATTTCTTTTTGGAATTTTAAGTGAAAGGGGCCCTCATCAACAAAAACTGGACTTTGGGAAAAAATGGAAAAAAACACGAAACTGAAATTTTATACGGATAATAAAAGTGGAAATTTTGGGACCCAAAAAATAGACCCCGTTGCTTTGAAAAAAATTTTGTATCCGGGTTTAAGTTCAGGGGTGGGAAACAACAAGTCCTTTTTTCAAAAGAAAACTGTTATAACCAAAACCATTGCAATGCAATGGGCTAAACTAAGGGTTTTGGGTGCAAATAAATCCCTATCCTTTAAAGAGCTTGTCTTGTTCGCCCCGCCCCCCGCCCTCCCCTCCCCCCTTTCCCCCGTGACTTTACAGGGCTAAAGGTTTCCCTTTTAAAAATTTTCACCTATTTCCCAAAATCTCAAACTCCCGATTACTTTAAATTCAAGGGCAAATTTAAAAATATAGCTTTCTTTTTTGAAAAAAATAGAACCCAAATTTTGCTGAGCTGTTTTTTTGGCTGTTTGCTGGCGTGTGGACAGAGGCGAGCCACCCCCTAATCCCTTTTAAAAGCTGAAAACACCTTTTGGGGAAACAGGAACGTTCCCCTTTTAAAACCCCGGGTTTGTTTTTTTTCCAGCCAAAACGCTTTTCCATACACATCCCGTAATTAAGTCGGCCCCCAAAGCTCACCCTGCTCTTTTTCTCCCAAGCGAATTTGGGGTGGCCGTCAAAAAAGACAGGAAGGCCGGAAAAGGGGCCCATATTAAAAGATTATGCACCCGATTTTAAACCTTAAAAAAATCGCCTGTTCCCCAAAAAAACCGATCAAAATAAAAACCGTTTCCGATTTCAAACCCTTTTTCGGGTAATAAAACCTCAACACTACTCATTGAATTCATTTTTATTTCTTTATTTTCGTTACTCCGATATTATTGTTCATTTTATATACACATCGGTACAACTTAATGAGTGTTATCATTTGATTTCTGCCATGTACAGTTTTATTATAGATTGCATTAGAAAACCCATAAGAGCGTCGCTCGCTCTCCCATTGGCCCAAATAACCGCGCCTCTTTTAACTTGGCCAATCACAAACAGAGCTCGCTCTGCATTTCTTTTCCCCATAGAACTCTATGAGAAGGTAGCTCATCCGCTGATAGGCTAAGCAGGATGAGCCCCTCTTCCCCCAACCAATCAGTACTAGAATATTTCCCATAGACAGTAATAACTTTTAATGCGCCCTTCTATCGCGCCCTTCTTTCTCCACTCAAAATAGACGCACTACATATGATTGGTGGATTCATATCTGCCGCCTGGGCTCAACCAATTAGCTTTTTTCTGCCTTTTTTTACTGTATTTTGAACTGTCCCTCCTTTTCATTTAATTGGTCAATAATTCTCCATAGCTTATAATGGTTCACTGTCGCTCCTATTCTCATTGGTTGGTTTCTGCCGACCAATGAGAAGAGCTTACAGAATTTGTATTACTGTATTTGCCGGCAATTTACAATATCCCAATTCCTGATGTAGCGCCGGTCTTGCCGACAAACGCATTGTTAGGGATTTGATTGATTTTTGTTTATAGAAGGTTTCAGCTCTTTTTCAGATAATATTTTACACCTAATAAAAATGAATTTTTTAATAATAATACATGCCGCACGGCGCTGAGAGCCGAGATTTCATTGTCCCGATCTGGCCATAGACTACAATGGGACAAGATAGCTCGTGCTCTGATTGGCCGAGATTGCCAAGCCCCCGCTAGCTCAACCAATCAGCTCTTTTCTGCCTTTTTTACTGTATTTTGAACTGTCCTGCCTTTCAATTTGATTGGTCAATACTTCTCCATAGGTTATAATGGGTCCCTGTCGCTCCTATTCTGATTGGCCAGGATTGCCAAGCCCCCGCTAGCTCAACCAATCAGCTCTTTTCTGCATTTTTACTGTATTTTGAACTGTCCCGCCTTTGAATTTGATTGGTCATTACTTCTCCATAGGTTATAATGGATCCCTGTCGCTCCTATTCTGATTGGCTGGTTTCTGGCGACCAATGAGAAGCACTTACAGAATTTGAATTACTGTATTTCCCGGCAATTTCCAAGATCCTAAATCCTGATGTTGCGCCGTTCTAGATTTTTGGAAAGTGATTTTTTTATGTTTTTTTTTAGAAGGTTTGAGCTCTTTTTCTGATTATGTTTTACACCTAATAAAAGCTTTTTTTTAAATCATACTCCATGCTTCACAGAGCTGAGAGCTGAGATGGATTTCTTTTGCGATCTTCTATATGCTTCCTCTCATGTTACGTTCTCGCTTCACTTCACCTCCTCCGGCTCGTTTAGACCAACTTCAACTAGGTCTGCCTGTCGGAGCTGCAATGCGCCTCACTTTTCCGACCCGCAATCATGCATGCCTCGGAGTATTCGAATGAGCCGCGTCCCGCCCCAGAAAGCCCACAACGCGCCCACTGCACCCCCCTTCATGTTAGGCGCAGCAGAAGTGGCGAAGGCTGTGCCTAACATCGCATCCCTGCGTCCGACAGGGGATTCGGATCGGTGAGCTGCAGTTTTCTCCAGAAAACAGGCGCAACTCCCGATCATACATGTCGCCCTTAGTGTCTGACATAATTATTGCATGTCGTTACTACACTGAAGCCATGTCAGCAAATAGACATGGATTAACCTCTTCAAATGGGGTTTATCAGGATTTGGGGTAAAATCAATGGCAGAAATCTGCTGTATGCCTTATAATTACAATAGAAAATTAGTGATTCCCCTCAAAAAAAGGCTGATATAAATGGAACATCGAACATTTTTTATAATTCTTATGTGTTCTTGAACCATTTGTTTTCACCGTTGGTTTAAAGAGAACATGCCAGGTGGTTCATGCTCACCTCTCTGAGAGCAGTATGTGATAGAGGAGGGAAGCTGATCTCTGTGATATAGAGTTATAAGATCTGGAGCAGGATTTCTGAATAAAAAAGCAGAGTAAATCCTGACTGGTCACAGAGTCACAGGTAGCTTCAGGCTCACAGTGCCTGTTCAGATTCTTGCATGCACAAGGATGGGAACTTGTTTGTTCTGCTATTTTATCATCTCTGCTAAATTTCTAACCTTACTAATTCTCCTTATGCGCTGTCTGATCATAAACTTATCTTCTTCGCCATCACTAACTCTCAGCCTTCTCTGGACACACCTGCCCGTCACGCATTTAGAAGCTTCCACTCCATAAACACTAAGGAACTCACTGACACTCTACAGTCCTCACTGTCTCCAATCTCCTCCCTCTCCTGTCCTGACCTGGCTGATATACAATATGATGGAACTCTTTCAACCACCCTGACCATATTGGCAACACTCAAATTCTGCACCACCAGAGTTAAATGCCGCCAGCCTTGGCATACACCTCTAACTTGCTTTCTTCAGAAATTTTCAGGTATGCTGAACATCTGTGATGAAAGTCAAAGCTATCTGCAGACTTTCTCCATTACAAATTCATGCTTAGGACTTACCACACTGTCCTTCACCGTGCTAAACAAGAATATTTCACCTCTCATCTCAACCTTACATAACAATGCAAAATGACTGTTTGACACTTTCCACTCCCTTCTCAGGCATAAAACTCTGGCTTTGGTCACTGATTTCTATGTTGAAGACCTGGCCACTCACTTGAAAGAAAAAATCAACAGTATCCAGTAAAATATCATCTCTCAGTCCCAAAGTAATACCCATCCTGTCCCCTTCTGAACGTTCTCTAGTCTTCTCTCCGCACTGGACCCAAAGACAGAAGTTTCCAGACTTCTTTCTGCTCTCCCCACTATCGGCTTCAGTGACCACATCCCCTCCCACCTCATCCAGTCAATTTCTCTAGCTGTTCTCTCTCCTAACTGCAATCTTTAACCTCTCTCTTTCCACTGGGATCTTGCCATCCTCCTTTAACCCCTTAATGATATTGGACGTAAACTTGTGTCCCAGTACCGGTAAGGGGCTTTGCAGCTGGATCACAGCTGAAACTAATACCTGTTGGTTACAGCACGGGATGGTGCCAGCGTCATCTTTGTACAACCTAATTTGACAACACAATGCATTAGTCTGTATAAATGATCATGCCCTCTAGTGTACCCTAGGGGAACTTAAAGTTAAAAAAAAAAAAAAAAAATAATAAATTTAAATAATATAATATATATTTTGTAATATATTATATATATATATAAAATTTTTTATAAAAAAATAATTAAAAATAAAATATTATATATATATGTATATATTATATATATATATATATTTTATATATATATATAATATATAAAGTTAAAACACCCCCCCTTTTGCCATTTTAAGAATAAAATAATAAAAAAGTTACACATATTTGGTATCACCGCATCCGAAAAAGTCCGATCTATTAAATATGACATAATTTATCCTGTTTTTTTGGTAATTTCATGTACCCTAAAAATTGGAATAAAATTGATAAAAAAGTCAAACTGGTAGCAATAAAAAGTAAACTTTAGCCCATAAAAAATGCCCCTCACTCAAGTCCGTAGGTGTTATTTAAAAAAAGTGATTGGTTGCAGAAAAAGCCACCACATCAAACATTTTAAAAATAGAAAATGCTTAGATTTTTTTTTTACTGTACCAAAACATAATGAAAACCTTACATGTTTGGTATTGCCAGATTCGTATCATCAACAAGAATACACAGAACACATCATTTGTACCAGAGAGTGAACGGCATAAAAAAAGCCCTGCAAACATGACACAGGAACATTTTTTCACATTTTGCCTCACTTGGAATTTGTTTGCGGTTTCCCAGTATATTCTATGGTACAGTAAATTACACCATTAGGAAGTACATGTTGTCCTACAAAGCAAAAGTCCTCATATGTCTATGTAGACATTTGTCACTCCCTACAATAGGGCACTCACAGGCACTTATCTGTATATAGATGTACTGTCTGGGTGGCAGGTTCATCCATTTTTTTTCATGTAAACCACCCCCTATTTATGAAACATGGCTGGACCATTGTAAACTTGACACTTCTCACCGTTTGTTTCACCTATACACCCTAATAGATAGTAAGCTCTCACGAGCAGGGCCCTCACACCTTGTGTCTCATCTCTAAGTACTTTTAATGTGTAATGTCTGTACGTTTACCCTCGAATTTGTAAAGTGCTGCGGAATATGTTGGCGCTATATAAATAAAGATTATTATTATTATTATTATTTATTATGTAGATGGAAAAATAAAAAAGTTATGGCTCTTGAAAGGCGAGGAGGAAAAAACAAACCAGCTCTTCAGCTCTGTGTGCTCAGATGGGGGCGTGTGTGATTTGTTTGAATTACATATCATGCGACCCCGCAGGATGACATCACCAGGCCTTTCCTCTCTCTAGCGCCTTTCTACTCTCTGTGAGTGGCTGAGCTTTTACCTTACAGCACAAGGGTCCTAGGTTCAAATCCCTGCAGGAATCAAACCTGTGGATTTTTTTTCTCTTTATCAATACACAGACCTCATTGAGGATTCTTTTTTACTGATTTGCATTATTTGACTAATTACTAAGGAGTACAGAGGACGGGAGTAGAATGACAACTCCAGGGTTTGAACACTCAGTATTTGCCTGAGAGGAGAGGTGATGTGTGAGCATGTCTGACCAGGAGTGAGGAGCTCTCGGCCCTGGTTGTATCCCCTGGAGACAAGCTGTAAACAATTGATCACTAAAAGAGCAGCTAAAACAAAAACGGTCTAGAATTTTTAATAATGATGAATGGTGAAAATGTTTATTATTTAGTTTGCAAGTTTCCCACATCAATTTTACTTTGCGTCATAACCCCTTTACTAAAAAAAAAGCACACACTAGAACCAACTACTGACCAGTCTCTAATCTGCCCTTTATCTAAAAACTCCTGGAATGCTTGGTCTACTCTGCTATCTCTCTTCTTCTACAATCAGGTTTCCGCTCTTTACACTCCACAGCAACTGTTCTAGCTAAAGTTTCAAATGATCTCCTCACTGCTAAATATCAGGGCAACCACTCGTTGCTTCTTCTGGATCTCTCTGCAGCGTTTGACACTGTTGATCACCATCTTCTCCTGAGCATGCTCAGTGCCATTGGCCTCCAGGACACAGCTCTCTTTTGGTTCTCATTCTACCTCTCTGACCGCTCCTTCAGTGTCTCTTTTGCAAGTTCTACCTTCTCTCTTCTTCCTCTTGCTGTTGGAGTTCCTAAGTGATCAGTCCTCTCAGTCCTCTCCTCTACACAGCCCCTATTGGACAAACCATCAGCAGATTTGGTTTTCACTAACATTTGTATGCTTATGACACTCAATTATATACTGTGACATTACCCCGCCCGGCTACAAAACACAGTGACTGTCTGTCCGCTGACATTATGGGAGACATGTATGAAAGAAGGAACTTTGAAGTGAATTATCTTGTCTCGTTTTCAGTGTATAATGCACCTGATGTATGAAAGTGGTTTTTGTGCATTCATAAACAGTGTCTACAGTTTATTGCGCCTCACTTGTGTGTTAGGTGCATTACGGAACTTAGGCGCATCAGTAATGCGCTAAACATACGTAAAGGCTATAGATAGGCTGGAAATAAATGAAAAATCATTAGAATAGCATGTCAGTGAATAGAAACTATAGAACCGATCTTGCTTGGTAGACCACAAGTCCCAGAAAGACCTGTGGTGTGAATTTTATATAGTTTGATAATTATCATAAATTACTTTTCATTATTGTACTGGTGTAAGAGAAATAATGGACATTTTTTACCCTAGTAGCAAATCTAGCTCCACATCAACTACTCTGGCTCTGGCAGACCACATTAAAATAGGTCTGCCTGTTTGAGTAGTAATGCACCTAGTTTTGCCGACCTGCATTCATATATGTGTCTAATATTACAAGTGTGGTGGGACATGCCACAAGAATGCCTCCACATGTTAGGCACGTTAAAAAGTGTCTTATTAGTATTATTAATATTATTGTTATAGGACTCACATCTGTCAGACATTGATGGCATAACCCTATACATATGCCATCAATACAAAGTGAGCACACCTTTAAATCCAAGATTTGGTTCTGTAACATGAGCTATAATACTTTGTAGCATAGAGTCAATATTTTGTCATTTTACAATAAGGGCCAATGTTTTTGAATAATGAATTCTACCCTTTTAATTAAGTATTAAATTCTACGGTGTGTATGGTTAATCAATTGCTTGTTAAAAAAAAAACTGTCTAGTTTATAAACTTTAAATAATGCATTTGAAAGTACCTATATTGGGTGTTATTTTTTAAGAAATTACTCTTAGGTATTTAGTAAGTTTTGCAGTTTATTCTCTAAAATGTCTTTCCCTTGCGCAGCATCATGGACAATGAACCCATGTTCAACTATCAAATTTCTGGAGACTTTTACAGTTCAATTTCTGGCCCATCGTTAATATTTGCAGGGCCAATAATTCTATAGCTGTGTTGGTTAAATGTGGGACAAATTGTACTTATTAACATTGATATTCTACAGATAGTGTCCCTTTTATTGTCCCATATAAAATTGTGTTTACAATAGTGTCATATGTAAATCTATGTATTGTAGAGTTCCATAATAAATAATAACCAGTTTAGATTACTTACCTATTCTTTCCTCCTACAAGAAGAGTAGCTTTACCCTTACTTGTCTTCCGCCTCGCAGTTAAGCGGCTGTCATGACGACATCATCATATTGCGAGCTGGCTATTAGGATGCCCCCTCAAACCAGTCCCAAAACTTAATTCAGACCTCAGACCAGACTGTGTAACTAAATTAATTCAGATCTTGAACTAGACCCCTACATTTATTCAAATTACAGACCACTAAACTTTTTAAGACCACAGATCTTAAAGGGTTCTTCTCACAATTCTGTTTCACAGAGCCACAGGCAGCTTTAGGCTCAGACTTCCTGGTTAGGCTGTCAGTGGTTCTATAGCAGTGATTAGCAATCCTAGATGACTCTATTACAGTGACATGAGTGCTGGAGGTTTGTAAATAGCAGTGTACAAGACTACAGAGTGCTAAGGCTTAAAAATTGTCATTAACTTAGGTAAACAAGCTGTTGTGCTATAGATAAGAGTCATCAGGGAGTGACTCACCATGGTAGAACTGTTTGCAGCTTGGAGCAATGAGAGATAATAGGTGGTCGGTAATCTAGAGAAATTTGTATACACCAGCAGAAGATAAAATCTTCTTTATCTCCTGAACAAAGCAAAATCAACACAGCAAAGTATTTGGTAACAGTATTCACTTACCTTTCTCTACATGTTAAAAGCTAATCATTCTGTAGCAAAACTAAATAACATGCTATTGTAGCCCAATAAAATAAAAAAGCCTATACCGGTACTTATCTTCCTCCATTCCGCTGTTCCAGTACTGGGCTCCTCAGTCTTCGGTTTATCTTTATTCTCTTTCGAATGAGTTCCGCTGTGTTAGGAACTCCCATTGAAATCAATAGGAGAGTTCTGACCACTACCCATGGTCCAGATAGGTGTTGTTTCCATAGGGACCAGCACCTATCACACATTGATGGCATATCTTATTGAACCTTTAAATAAAATCGAACTTTAAACAAGACCTTTAAATCTAATTTGGACTCAGAAAAGACCCCAAAATTCTGTTGGAACCCAAACCACACCCACAAATTAATTCAGACTCCAGACAAGACCGCCAAATTTCAAAGCAGAACCCTAAATTAAATCACATCCTAAACTAGAGCATTAAATTAAATCAAACCTCAAATCAGAAAAAACAAACAAACCAAGACCATGCTATTAAGTTACCTCTCCTCACTCCTGCCTTCTTGCTACATCAGGACAACTGCAAAGGCAAAATCCTGAAGATGGCTCGAAAGCCAAGAGACAGCAGCTCCATCGAGAGCCCGTTTAGCAGCCTGAGCTGGCTGTGCTGCATGTGGTTTTTGTGGACTGAAGGTCTACTTTTCATTAGCTTTAATTTCCTGTGCCAAAATTGCATGATGCCCTGGCTTGCATTGAATTTATTTTAATCTCAGGTCCTACATTTCTCAAGTATTTGTATATGTATGCAGGGATATACATTTATACTACATACTTAAGTGCTGGAGAAAATAACTAAAATGTGTGCAAGTGAATTAAAAACTTTTTACTTTAGTGAGTTCCCATGGCTTTCATTGCTGAGAAAATGCTTTCACGTGCACTGGAAAGGAACTCTGAAATGTAATGTAGCTGGGGTATTAGGCCTTAGGGAGTATTTTATAAGCAAATAAGGCTACGTGGTCTAGTGAATTTACATGGGAAAGTTCCTATCTTGTGTTTCCCTTGTAAAGGTTTTATTTAACAAATACTGATACAAATAGCTAATATTAAATCATTTATTAAAATCTATAGGTTAACTAGCTCTGGACCAGTTCACCAGTTCCCCTGTCTAGAGATGGTTGAGATTGTTTTCTGTATTTGCCAAATATAACTTCTTTTTTACTTTGATTATGCAAATAATTTGTCATATCAATGCTATTTTTATATTAGTAGTTGCACTAAAATACATCTTTAAACTGGATTCTGATTTCAGTTACAGACTGCATACAGGGGCATTTATCATTTTGGAATATCAGAACTGCTCTACTGGTAGTTTAGACTGGCAATGGCAGTTTTGGTTTTGCTTTTTTTAATGAATTTTTTTTGTGTTCATTTTTTCCTATCTACCTGCCTGTTCTTTTTTTTTTTTTACATATTGTGCCAGTTACATTTATTTATTGCTATTTTGTTATTAATTAGCTAAATCAGTAGCTTCTAAATTTATGTACCTGATGATCATGTGATTTAGTATCGTTACTTATTGCATTGTATACACACCACTGAAAATATTGTGCATTTCCCGTTTGGTTGTAAACCATCTCTGCTAGTTGTCTCCCTTTCTGCACAAGTAACATTTTCCTGCAGCTACTTATTATGCAGACCAATGTGGACAAGTCTATCATTTAACCACTGAAGGATGCAGCCCAATTTGGCATTCGATTCGCAGTATATTTATTTTTATTTTGCCTTGCTGCATTCCAGTACAGATCCAGGACAGAAACCTGTGGGGGATTGGGAATAGGGAAAGTATTTGTAGTAGAATTGTGGATAACTTTTCTTTAATTGGTCAAAACCTCTTACAGTCTCTAAATATGTGAATCACACCATAAAAAAAAAAAAACCTGATTGTATGTACTGGGAGTGCACGCTTTGAAAAGTCAGATCAAAAACTTCCCACCCTATATATATCTATTGGGGGGAAGTTTTTGATCTGACTTTTCAGAGTGTGCACTCCCAGTACATACAATTAGGGTTTTTTTTTCATGGTGATATATAATATATATAATATATAATAATAATATATATATATATACCCAAAAATACCGGGCGTGCATCTATACATTACATACATTGAATGTCGGAGATACCAGTTTTACACTGATATTGAAATTTGCACTATAAATGCCCTGGCAGTCCTGTTACAGCCTTTACATTGGAACCCAAAAAAACATTAAGTTACACCTCTGTGAACCAAATGTGAACATAGGGTTATATCCACAAGGCAGAGGATAAACTACTCGTTGGATTCTAATCAGAGTCCGACCAGTATTTTACACTCGGTTTTCATTATTTGTCCCGTCTTTTTGTTGCGGTTTTCAGATTTTGGATATCCCATTCAATTGAACAGTATTATAATCTGCTGTTTTCAAGTGAAACAAGGCAGATTATACAACATGTTGTAAAGTTTTTAGACAGGTTTCAGATTAAAAATTTGACCTCAGAAAATTCGAACTGTGCGTCTCACAGCTCGGATTTTCTTGTGAGGTCTATGAGGATGATTTACAGTCTAAATACTGAATCCGCTTTAAAATCTCACAGTAAATCACTATTGTGTAGATCGAGCATATCTCAGAATAAAAAAAATTAATCAGTACATCATATGGTGTTTATTTGGCATGTTCACAGCCTTTTTGATTATTCTGATGGTTTATTTTTGCATATCACTCTTTTCAGATATAACATACACGGCCTTTATGGGGCGACTACAATGCCAAGGGTTGTGATAGGGGAAGACTGTCAAAGAAAGGATATAAGTATGATTGCTCCATACATGTGTTACATTTAGACCAGAATCTTCATTTTGTTATAAAGAACATAGGATCTACTACCCTTTTAAATATTCTAACCTGGACAACCAAATGCTAAAAGCTCTGGGAATGGTGAGTGCACAATACCCTTCTGTTACAACTTAGGTACTGGCTCTGTTATGCTGACGTCTGTTCATTATATTTTTAATTAATGATTATTCTTTTTTCTGTGCTTTTTACATCTTTTAGGTAGAATATTAAAAGTTATGTTTTAATGATGACCTTTTTATGTGACATTGGTAACATTTTACCTTTGTGACTTATTGGTTTGTGATTCAAAGCAATTTTTACAATGTAAAATAGTTAAAAAAGAAGTAATATTTATTCTAAAATGGCCTTTTAAAGCTAGAACAAGATTCTGAAGTTCTTGTATATCCAAGGCAGAAGCTCCAAAGTCACACCAGCTCAGCTATTGTGGTGGCTTGAGGGATTTGTCAGATGGCTTTGGCAGAAGTCAAGCCCCAAGGTCAAGAGGTCTTGACCTTAGTGGTGTTGAAATCACACAATGTAAAGAAAGAGAAGAAAATCAGCTGCCCAACCTGAGAACAATGAATGGATCAGGACACAACTAATCAGTATCTGCATAATTCAGGTAAATCATTTTATTGAATCTGACAGGAATGTGACAGGCTAAGAAATTGAGCTGGCTCACAAAACGAAATCCTGGCGAGAGATAAAATGAAATATCTTCTGCATTTCCGCTCCCTCTCCAATATAAAATACAATATACCTGAATTTAGACATTATTCTTTGTATCACATAAGGGCATTTCTGCAAACCTTGCCTTTCTAATTTTTCTAAACATTAAACATTTTCTCATAAAAATTCTGACTGGAAATCCTACTGCTAATAGTGTGAGTGTATGTTCCGTTGTAATAAGTACAGTCACCTTTATAGCATGTCTGACAATATATGCTCCTCAAAGTGAAAACGGTTAGAAATACTGATCGCTACATGAAACCAATTCTTATTAAAATGGGATTTGTTTTCTTTTCTCTTTTTGCTCTTCTGGCTTGTACTGAAATGACAAATCTGAAGCCAGAGGTCAGAAGGTGATGGTTGTCTTCAGTGAAAGCCGGTCATGCTATTCAAGTGATCAAAACTTTTAAATTCCTCCATTTATCTTGATTTGACAAGTATTTTTCTTTAAACATAAACACAAACAATCATAAACTATATTTTTCTTACCAAATTTTAAGTGATAGAATGTTGCAGCATTTTCTAGCTTTATTTTCTTTTAAAACTTTCTGTGGGAGCTGCTATCTTTCTGTTTCGATTTTGTTTTTATATAATTTTTAGGTTTCTTTGTAGTTATTTGCTGTTTCATTTTAGCCCTATCTTATTGTGTCTGAACTATATACTCTTTCTCCTATTTGTATAATGCTGCAAATAAAGCTGACACTAGGTATAATAATTAATTAAGTGTAGGCTCAACTTTAGTTAACCAAAAGCTGACTTTGAAACATAAGTTAGGTGTATAACTCTTTGTCATTGAGAGTATGAATTTAGGGTCAAATGAGTGTGATGGTCTAGTTGTTTAACCCTTTTATTCAATACAGTGGCCCTTATGGCTGGTGGTATGGTGGCTAGTGGTGACCTCCTCTATTGAGGAGATGGGACAGCAATAACAGCACCCTCACAGTTTTTTGCTTTTAAACTTAGAAATACTTAACTCACAAGAGCCACTTCAAACTTGGTAGTTGCCAGAAACATTTATACAAGTTCAGTATGCTTGTCGATTCCCACTTGGAGGCACAAACTAAGTATAACAGTTGTGAATGGTGGTTCTGATATGGCAGTCACCTCAAACGCTTTCTTTCCCCCAAGCCAAGGGCCTGATGATATACAAACTCTAGCTCAAACATTTTAGCCAAGGCTGCAGTCAGGCCCGTTCCTTGGCTAAATTGCACTGAGGATGGAGTGAAGAATTTTCTCCCTCCCCCATCAACATGTTGCGCCACACTGAGACACATTGCATCACCGTTAACCAGTGCCTGAATATACAAAAAGCTATAGCACAAAGCTCCATGTCTAAAACTACTAAGTTATAGTCTTACAATTGCCAAATAACACCGCTACACAAAACCAGAATCCCAAGGCTAATATTACCATTAATCCCACTAAGACCAACTAATGTCACACCATGACCACATATCACCACCACATAGTGACTGAATAATACTACCAAATATCACCACCACATAGTGACTGAATAATACTGCCACACCATGACCACATATCACTACAACTTAGTGGCTGAGTAATACCACCACATATTATCATCACATAGTCGCTGAATAATATTGCCACATCATGACCACATATTACCACACAGTGACTGAGTAATAAACCATGTCATTATTGAATGTAAACCATTGCACTACAAACAATGTTACCACCATAGGTTATGTTCAGACGATGTAATGTGTGCAGTTCATCGTATCTTTCGGGAGCTCGCCCTGATATGCATGTACTCCCACAGCATAGGTGGGGGGGGGGGGGTGACGTCAGCCTGCCGGCCCCATTGAATTCATTACTCGCGGTGTGTAATCGCCGCGAATAATTGACATGTCACTTATCTCCACGATCGTATTGTACGAGTGGGGAGAGGAGGTGTAATTCATAGTTCTCTACGAGAACTATGGATTACCGTAATTTCAGTGTGCATCTTGCCCATATTAGAACGCAAATACGCAGTGTGAACATTATGCTGTGTGAACATACCCATACAGTGAACATACAGTTGTACACAAGCGTTCTGCACACATGTAAGTGATTACAGTAAGGTTACATCAAGGTACTCATAAGAGTTTCTTCTCTGATGAGTTGTTCTCTTCCCTTTTTTCTCCATCTAGTCCAGACTGCCATGAATACTTCTCCCAGTCACACCTCTTCACTGTAGAATTTACTAAACAAACATCTTAGACTCCTCACTTTTCCAACACTTTCTTACCAATTCCTTCCTCTGTAAAAACTACCCATCTATAGCACCCCAACTGGTAGTGACCCATTTGTGCCTCTAACAGGAAAAGCCAGTCCATATTAAGCAGTCATCCTAACACTAACAAGTATCAGTAACCTATGGTTTCGGATCCAATACTGCTGGCTCACCTCATTGAGACCAGGCACCTCGGTGATATCTCTTTTGCAGGTCTCCTGCTGCAAACAGTGCAGTGGCAGAGACATGTGACTGCCTGAGGTCGCTCTTCCACATTAGATAAACAAGCTCTTGCACTACTGATAACACTCAGCAGAGAGTGACTGATCATAGTTGAATGGCCAAAATGGAGAAATCAGATCAGAGAGCGAGAGCAGAGAGAGGTGCTCAGTAACTTAAAGAAGTGTGTGTACATAAACAAGAGATATGATCTACTCTATCTCCTAACCAATGCAAAGGCAAAACAGCAATGTTTTTGTTATAAGTGTTTATTTACAGTTTCCAACATGTTATAAGCTAATCATTGTAGTGAGGAGAATACTTTATAGGATCAAGGGAGTCTTGGTCAGTCTTGGTCATGCTCTTCCAACCTTTCTAAGCAGGTGACACGTTACATGTCTTGCTGGAAAGTCCAATTCACCCCAGGGAAGACAATCAGTATGTGTGTGAGAGGTGAACATCAGCTACAAAAGTGCACATTTGTGGACCAACTGGCTACAGTGGAGCAGCTTACCACTATGGTAAACCAATGGCACCAGATTTGTGCCTAAAACAAAGTTAAGTGAAACTTACTGCATATGGGGCTGCAAAGCAGATGGTTGCTCACTGTATCTCTGTTAAGGAAGTTGCATCAGCAGAAAAAAAAAAACATGTCATAACAATATTGGACTGCAACAGCCTGTAACCATTTCTGGAAGAACATAAGCTGGTGGTCTTGGGGAATGTTTCTGTGGCATTCTCTAGGCCTACACATCCATACAAAAGACATTCTCAAAGGTCCTGGGTATAAACCCATCTTTGCAGCTCACGTACCTCCTGATTGTCTTCCCTGAAGCAGATGGAATGTTCCAGCAAAACAATGCAACATGTCACATGGTTAGAAATGTCTGATTGGAAGAGCATGACTAAGACTTCCAAGTACTACCATGGCCCTTTATCAAGTTCCAAGACTTGAACCCAATTGAGTGTTAGTGAGACCGCCCAGGGGTGAAGCTAAAAGCTCAAAGGCTCTGATGCTAAAGTTCAGCTTGGAGCCCCTTACAATATCTCTGACAAGTCGTTGACATTCCCATGATGTCTTCTCCTGGCCACCCCTACTCCCTGCAGATTTGGACACAAACATCTTAGAATCCTCACCTTTCCAGCACCTCCCTCCCTGCCCACCACCTCTGTACAAACTTCCAAGAGGTGGCTGAGCAGGTACAGGCCATAGCTTAGAGGCACTGTCTTCTAGAGGGGAGGAATAGAGGATTCACCCCCTGGAGATTGTGTTACAGCTGTGACTTGTATCCCTCAGAATCATGTTACTATGTAGACCTCCATTAGATAGGTTGGTAGGCTCCAGGTAGGTAGGTAAGCAGTAGTTAGGCTCCAGGTAGGTAGGTAGATTGGTCTAGGTAGGTAGGCAGTACTTAAGTAGGTCTCAATTAGGTAGGCTAAAGGAAGGTAGGTAGATTCGCCCTAGGTAGGCAGAAGTTGGGCCCAAGTTAGGTAGACAGCCCCCAGGTAGGTAGACTGTAGGTAGGCCCCAGATAGCTAAGTAGGCAGTAGGTGGGCTACAGATAGGCTATAGGTGGAGCCCACATAGGTAGATAGGTAGGTAACTAGGCTATAGGGGGCACCAAATAGGCAGGCATGCTTTAGGTAGGGTATAGTGGCCATATAGGTGGGCAGGAAGGGTTTAGCTAATATATAGGGGCCAGATAGTTAGACAGGCAGGGTTTAGGTGGGTTATAGGGGCCATATAGATAGGCAGGCATGGTTATAGGGGGCATACAGGGGCCATATATAGATAAGCAGGCAGGGTTATACGGGGAAAATAGGGGTCATATATAAAGATAGGCAGGCAGAGTTATAGGGGGCATATAGGGGTCATATATGTAGATAGGCAGGCAGGGTTACTGGGGGCATATAGAGGCCATATATATAGATACACAGGCAGGGTTATAGGGGGCATATAGGCACTCTCTCTCTCTCTCTATGTGTGTATATATATATATATATATATATATATATATATATATATAGGCAAGGATATAGGGGGCATATAGGGGCAATATATATAGATAGGCATGCAGGTTATAGGGGACATATGCTGTATATAGATAGGAACTCCGGGTTCTCGGGGGCATGTAGGGGACCTATATATAGATAGGAAGGCAGGCAGTGTTATAGGGGGCATATAGGGGACATATATATAGATAGGCAGGCAGGTTTATAAGGGGCATATAGGGGCCATATACTGTATATAGATAGGCAGGCAGGGTTATATGGGGTTTATAGGGGCCATATATATAGGCAGCCAGGGTTATAGGGGCCATAAGTGTTAAAAAGAGAAAGCAATCACTTACTTACCTCTCTCCATGCTTCCATGATGCGATGGCCAGTGCCTGGTAAGCTTAAGGCCTAGACCTTAGGTTTACCAGGAGGGTTAGCAGAGCGGAGCCCCGGCGGCGCTCCACTCGGCTTATACCAGGCCGTCTGACTTCTGCCTCTGAACTCTTAGCACATTGGGCCCAGTTATTCAGCGGCAGGGGGTGGCAGTGGGCCCCAGAATTCTGCCCCGCCGGCAGTGAACTGTTCCGTTCATTGCCAGCGGACCCAGGAGTAGAACTTCCGGGTTAGCAGAAATGGTAGCAGCTGCCATGGGGCCCAGGGCCCTAAGGTCCCGTGCCCCATGGCAGCTGCTATGTCTGCTACCCCGGTAGTTCCACTCCTGCTGGTAGGTAGCTAAGTATATAGTGCCCCTGGTAGGTAGTCCACTAGTCTATATGCATAAGGCCTTATGCCATAGGCTTATGGCCTAGTACAGGCAGCACAATTACATCATTACATCACACTGCCTGTATTTTGGCATCAATATGGACAAACGGCTGGGAACAGAGCTTGCTCCAATCCTGGCTGCTCTGGCTGAAACACTGCTCAAATTGTGTTGGCGGTGACTCTGTGTGATGAGGGGGGCCTCCCTGGCTCCAGAACCCGGTCGCAACTGCAACCCCTGTAGCTATGCAACTGGGACCACCTCTGTCGTGGTGTTCACTCTATGCATCCTCCCCACGCACACTCCAGCAGTTGTGGGGTGCACTGCAGTCAGCATGGCCTCTACCTGCTGCCTGTGCTGCATACAGCTTTCATAACCATTTACATCAGCGTGGATTGCGTGCTAGACGACCAGCAAGGGTACCTGACCTGACCTGGCTGATGCATAGCGATCTCCTTCAAGTCTAGAGCATCTGTTCAGAGTGAACAGACTTTCAGTACTGAACAATACTGAGGATCACTAGCCTGTCCAGCATAGATGCTCCCTGGCACATGCAAGTTGATGATGCCTGTATCTGGGGGTGTGGTCAGGTACCCTTGTCTAGCTCGCAGACCATGCTGATGTAAATCGTTACGAATGATCTGATGTGACACTTGGATGCCTCTTACCTCCCTTAAATGTGCCTGTAGTTGTGTGACATTCATCATCTGGTTCCACAGGACATTGTTTTTCAATAAAGCGGTCATCAGTGTGCGATGTAGCCAAAGGATGTCCACTTCTTTGCCTTTCTGTTACTCTTCCAGTCTCTCTGTATCTCTCATACAACCTGCTGATGACACTCTGTGACACTCTAAGCTCAGTGGCCACCATAGGCGTAACTTTGGTTCAAAAAGTGGGAGGAACAATTTTCCCTCCCTTCCTTTCCCTCCCTTTCCCTTTTCCCCATCCCCTTCTCCATCCTCTTCTTTTCTCTCCCTGAAGCAAAGCGGTACCTCTAACCCAGCTAGGAGGTCTGTGGGATCGCTGTGAGCTCCCCCAGTCTGTACACCAAACACTTTTGGTGCAATCCGAAAGTTTCACTATTCCCTGCATGGTTAAAATTGTCATAGTTAAAGAGGTTGTCTTAGTACGAAAATCATAGTTTAAAATGAGGGGAGCATAAATCTAAGCATGTACGTCCTTGGTTACCATTAGCAAATTGCTATGGTTTAAGAGAATGGGCTGCCTTATTTGTGCTTAGCAACAGTGTTTGAGCCCAGGTCGGGTTACTCCCAGCTAAAGCATTACTGGCTGTCGGCTGAGTTCTGTCCCACCCAGTTTTCTGTCAGATTGGACACTAATTCGGAGACAGATCCAGCACTGAATCTGCCTCAGAATTAGCATATAAACCTTCTGCGTGAACATACCCTTAAGGTATATTCACACAGCATGTAGCGGGGTGCACTGTGTGCTCTGCCTTATGTTGGGTGTTTTAGAAGCGTAAGTTCAAGGAAGAAGTGATATGTTACTTCTTTCTCCCGGTGCGCAGTACATGTCAGGGAAAACAGAAGTTAATCATATCTCCCAATGAGAGCTATGAATTACCGTAGTTACAGTCCATACTTTGTGAAATCTTGCAGTACAATTATGTCCTGAAGTACGGAAAACAAAGATGCTGTGTGAACATATCCTTATATGCACATTGAACACATGTAAACATACAAATTATTTACATATATATATTTACACTAGACACATGGCTGTACATACAGTATATACACATCTCACATATACAGTACATACCCTACTCACATTCACACACAACGCCTAGCACCCTTGTCCCCTCCTTACCTGTCTCCTGTAGTTTGGTGCCATCAGCAGCTTCTTCCTCCCACTACAGACAGGGAATGTAGGGGGTCACTGATTCATTCAGCAGCAGCTTCTCTTCTTCTCTAATGAGAGCTGAGCATGGGGGAAGTGGTATACAAGGGGAGGGAAAAATACCTACACAGCCCCAGATACAGAGTGTGCTGGACTGAGAGCAGTGTTTTGATTGGTGAAGTAGCCCCTGCTAACTCCTGCTCTACCAATCAGCAGTCCTCTCACTCTGCACTGACACTTGAGGCTGCTACCTACTCTGTCCCTTCAAGATGTACAGAAATATAGGAGGCAAAGAGTCATCTTCTTCCTCCTCTGAGTACATTGATTGCCTGGATATCAAGTCACTTGCTAACGGATTTATTGCAGGCAATGAGCATAAGCAGCAACTATTTGGAAACCGTTGAATGACTTCTTTAACGATATTATTCTGTGTTATTCGATATAATCTGTAAATGCTATGCTGAGGTTGTGTTACCTAACATTTCAAAGACAACAAATAATTAATATGTTGCATAGTTATAGTAGTTTTCCAATTGTTTTCAGTATAAATGTTTTCTAATGTAATTCTATCATCGTGTAGTGCAAGTCAGTCTTACATTTACATCATGACACTGGATGCAATTTGAGAAGTTGCAGTGCTAACCTTATTACTTATCAGTCAGTGTTCAAAAGACAAATAAATTGTACTAAAGAAAACCACATATCTAAACATTTACTGACCGTGACATATTTAGGAATAAGGTTTACAAATTTGATAAATTTACTATAGTGACTCACCATATTCTCATACTTTCATATGGATTATTTTTTATTGATGTGGCTAAAAAGTGGGGGAAACCGTCACCCACACAGAAAAAAGTGAGTTGAGACTAGAGATGGGCGAATTGATTCCAAGGAAGTGGAATTAGTTTAGAATTTCAGGAAAACTTCGGTTCGGAACGAGTTCGAACTTTGGGGTGAACGAAGTGTGCTTTTCATTGATAAAATGGCTGCGAGCACATGGCGTTACATGGGGCAAATAACTCTGGGAGGAAGGAGGGCATAGCCTGCATGACATGTGCAGAGATGAAGCCAATCAGAGACCGGCGGGATTCTGTGACGTCACCGCACTATATAAGTCCGGGCGCGACGCTGGGAGCTCACACTCCTCTCACTGTACTGATCAGGGAAGGTGCTGCTGCGGCTGATTGTGATAGCTCTTACTGAAGAACTGATTTTTATACAGCGATATTTGTGGGGTGTCTCAGCTTGTCTCAGAGACTGCTTCTCTTAATGTTCTATTTCTGATTTTGTGGGATATTGGATCTGAGTCCAGTGTGTATCCACTGCAGCTGCATATACATTTAAATGCTATCTGCTCACAGCACATTGAATATCCAAGGGGGATCTAAGCCAGTTCCTGTTGTATTCATTTAAAGAAACAGCGTTTTTACAATACAAATAACACTTCATTTTTTCTGCTAAATTCTTTTGCGCAATTTATATCCAGGGTTAATTAAGCGTTGTTTTTCTGCTGTGGTGACTCCAATAAACCGTCTTTTTCACCGCCAAAAAATACAATTTTCCTGTAGCATAATTCACAAGCGAAGGTTAATTACAATTTTTTCTCTTGTTGTGTAGCGTAAAAAATACGCCATTGTAACACGCTACAAAGCTAGTAGTTTGTGGCTGCTATATTCTTTTGCGCAATTTACATCCAGGGGTTAATTAAGCGTTGTTTTTCTGCTGTGGTGACTCCAATAAACCGTCTTTTTCACCGCCAAAAAATAAAATTTTCCTGTAGCATAATTCACAAGCGAAGGTTAATTACAATTTTTTCTCTTGTTGTGTAGCGTAAAAAATACGCCATTGTAACACGCTACAAAGCTACTAGTTTTTGGCTGCTCAATTCTTTTGCACTATTTACATCAAGGTGTTAATTAAGCGTTGTTTTTCTGCTGTGGTGACTCCAAGAAACCGTCTTTTTCACCGCCAAAAAATACAATTTTCCTGTAGCATAATTCACAAGCGAAGGTTAATTACAATTTTTTCTCTTGTTGTGTAGCGTCAAAAATACGCCATTGTAACACGCTACAAAGCTCGTAGTTTGTGGCTACTCAATTCTGTTGCGCAGTTTACATCCAGGGGTTAATTAAGCGTTGTTTTTCTGCTGTGGTGACTCCAAGAGACCGTCTTTTTCAACGGCAAAAAATCAAATTTTCCTGTAGCATAATTCACAAGCGAAGGTTAATTACAATTTTTTCTCTTGTTGTGTAGCGTAAAAAATACGCCATTGTAACACGCTACAAAGCTAGTAGTTTGTGGCTGCTCAATTATTTTGCGCAATTTACATCCAGGGGTTAATTAAGCGTTGTTTTTCTGCTGTGGTGACTCCAAGAAACCGTCTTTTTCACCGCCAAAAAATAAAATTTTCCTGTAGCATAATTCACAAGCGAAGGTTAATTACAATTTTTTCTCTTGTTGTGTAGCGTAAAAAATACGCCATTGTAACACGCTACAAAGCTCGTAGTTTGTGGCTGCTCAATTCTTTTGCGCAATTTACATCCAGGGGTTAATTAAGCGTTGTTTTTCTGCTGTGGTGACAAAAATAAACCGTCTTTTTCACCGCCAAAAAATACAATTTTCCTGTAGCATAATTCACAAGCGAAGGTTAATTACAATTTTTTCTCTTGTTGTGTAGCGTAAAAAACACGCCATTGTAACACGCTACAAAGCTAGTAGTTTGTGGTTGCTCAATTGTTTGGCGCAATTTACATCCAAGGGTTAACTAAGTATTTTTCTGCAGTTGTACTCAGTAAAAGAAACTTTCTTTTTCACCGCCACAGAAGAAATTCTGTAGCATAATTCATATCCGAAGGTTAATTAAGCCTGTTTGTGCTTTTACATTCAGTAAAATACACAGAGTTTTTAAACGGCACATAAAAAGTCAATTTTTCCTGCCATTTTCTGGACCGCAATTTATATCCAAGGGTTACCCAAGCTTGTTACTGGGTTAATTTGGAGTCAAATACAGGGTGTGTATTTATCATCTACAGATATCTTCATCAAACAGTGTCTGTACATTTTAGAACAAACAGTATGTCAGACAGAGAGGTGGCAGGCTCTTCACCTGCGAGTGGCAGTGGCACAAACATTCCTGGAGCAGGCCCAGGTCGCAGCACAGCAAGGGGACGTCGCAGCAGGGGTCACTCGGTGAGGCCACAACTGCCGCTGTCATCTAGCGGCCGTGTGCTGACTAGCAACCCAAGGGTTCTTGATTGGTTGACTAGGTCATCCACTTCCTCCCAGATGACATCTGACAACCTCAGCCAAGAGTCGGTGGGAACCTCAGACACAACCCTTAGTTGGCATGGCCCGGGAGTGGGTCAGTGGCACTCACCTGTCCTCAACCCGCCTCTGTCCCATCCAGTTCCCTCAGCCTGAGATCTACTATGTGGTCTGGGCTCAGCGCCACTATATAGCAAGGATGAACAATTTGAGGAGGGCAGTCAGCAGCTACTTGGCAGCGAAGAAATGGGGCCAATATCCGCTGCTTCTTGCAGTAGGCGGGAAAGTATAGATGTGGAGAGTGGCATGGGAGGTCATGTTGTGAGGGGTCAGCCTCTGCATACAGAGACCGGTGATGAGGACAGCAGTGACGATGAAACACAAATTGATGATGATGTAGCCGACCGCACTTGGGAGCCGCACATCATTGTCAGGAGAAGAGGGCGTCAGCTTGCGCGTCAGGCAGCGGCGCAGCCAGCAAGTGGGCTGTGTGGCCGTTAGTCAGCAGGGTAGCAGCAGTGTGAGGTCGGGAGCCAAGCGGCCACGGGGTAAAAAACCCGCTTCGCAGGTCCAAGAAAGTAGCGGCACAGGGGCTCAGTGAGGCAGCGGCGGCAGTAGTCACTCAGTGCTTAGCGTTTGAGTTTTAATGAGCTACTCGGCGTTGTGGGAGTTATGTTTTAAGACACCGGAGGTGCCGAATATGGGTTTATGCAGAATCTGTGGGCAGAAAGTGAAGTGTGGCCAGGGAGCTAACGTTGTCACCACGGCCCTGCGTCTACACATGCAGCGTGACCATCCGGTGGCCTGGGAGAAACCTGGCTCAGATGTGGTGGTCCATCCTTCCGCCGCAGCAGCAGCGGCCAGTGGCACGCATACAATTGCAGCCAGTCAAGGCTCCACTACCTCTGCAGAAGGGAGCTGTTTCTCTTTGCCATCCTCTCCCGGTCCAGATGCTCCTGCTCCTCGCTACTCATGGCGCCAGCAGTCGTTCAGCGAGGCGATTGCAAGGAGACAACAGTATGCGTCCAACCATCCTAAGGTGCAGCAGCTGACCGTGCTCCTGTCCAAGTTGTTGGTATTGCAGTCCCTCCCTTTCCAAATGGTGGACTCTGCACCATTCAGATAACTAATGGCTTGTGCCGAGCCGAGATGGAGAGTTCCAAGCCTTAATTTCTTTTCCAAAAAGGCAGTACCAGCACTTCATAAATATGTAGAACAGAAAGTGGGCCAGTCTTTGAGCTTATCTGTTTGTTCCACGGTGCACGGCAGCGCGGACGTCTGGAGCTGTAACTACGGTCAGGGCCAGTACATGTCCTTTACGGCCCACTGGGTGAATGTGCTTCCTGCCCAGGCACACCAACAACTTGGACAGGAGACGCCGCTTTCTCCTCCACGTTGTCAAACTGCGGCTCCTGCGCCAATGTCCGCCTCCTCCTCCTCCTCCACCACCACCATCATCTCAGCCTCCACAAGTACTGCTCCATCATACCACATGTGTAAGGCACAGCGGTGTCACGCATTTCTACACATGGCTTGCCTCGGCGAACGAAGTCACACAGGGGAGGAACTGCTCCGCGTCATGCAGCAAGAAATCGATGTGTGGCTTTCTCCGCGGCAACTGCAAATCGGAACCATGGTGACGGACAATGGGAGGAACATGGTGTCCGCGCTGCACCGAGGAGGGATGGTCCATGCGCCCTGCATGGCGCACGTGTTCAATCTGGTTGTGAAAAGGTTCCTGAAGTCTTCCACCGATCTTCAGAACATTCTGAAAATGGCCAGGAAACTGTGCATGCACTTTATCCATTCGTACAAGCCAGGAACACCCTCCTCGAGTTGCAGCGGCAGAACGGCCTCCCCCAACACACTCTGATATGCGATGTTTCCACCCGTTGGAATTCCAGCCTGCACATGTTGGACCGACTGTATGAACAGAGAAAGGCCATTAACGATTTTTTGATGATCCAGGCGGACAGGAGTACTCCCCTGTGTAACTTTGATGTCAGCCAGTGGCAGCTCATGCGTGACACCTGCCGTTTGTTGAGGCCACGTTATTTGTCAGTCGCCAGGACTATGGGATGAATAACATCATTCCACTGCTTCATGTCCTGGAACAGATGCTGAAAAATCTGTCTGGGCAGGGGACTGGAGATGTGGCGACTACATCTCGCGGCCACATGAGTCCGCTGGGGACTGAAATGGAGGAGGAGGAGGAGGACATTGGAGCAGAAGCATTGTCTGGTGAAATGAGTGGATTTTCTACCCAGGTGACAAGAGAGGAGGAGCAGGAGCAGCTGGAGGAGGTAGATGGAGATGAGGAAGACGAGGCAGATGACCCGCAAGTACCGTGGCAGTATACAGTATGTCACGGACACCCCTGCGACCCCTGTCCTGGGTCGCAGGCGCACCCGTGCCCCTGCTCCTAGCGGAGCCCCGTCCCGCACGTCGGGTTCGGGGTCCGTCCGTGTCTCAGCCCCCTCCGGCGTTCACTTACCCGGCCGCGCTCCTGCTCTGTCTGGCCCCGTCTCTCGGCGCGTAGCTCCGCCCCTAGGGGCTCGCGCGCCGGCAGTTTGAATTTAAAGGGGCAGTGCGCCGGTAATTGGTTCATTGCCGGGCACTGCTCCTATTTAGTCCGGCCACTTCCTGCCGGCCCTCGCCGGATCCTTAGTGTATGTTCCTTAGGAGAAAGCTGTCTAAAGAGTTCCTGTTTGCCTTTCCGTGTACCGACCGACTGCCTACGTTTACCGACCACGAACCAGAGCCGCCTGTCCTGACCTCCTGCGTGTCTACCATCTTCGAACCAGAGCCGCCTGTCCTGACCTCCTGCCTGTCCCTGACTACGAGCCTGCCTGCCGTTCCTGTACCTCCTACTCTTGGCCGCCACCGCAGGCAAGCCCCGCCAGTGGTAGTGACCTGGTGGAATCCCGCCGCAGCAAGACCATCCCGCTGTGCGGCGGGCTCTGGTGAATACCGGGACCCACTTAGATTCCACTCCCTGGTGTGGGCTTACACCATCGCCTGCGGTGGTCCAGTGAATCCACCACCAGACCGTTACACAGTGGAGATGGAGGCAGGGAGCCCCTCGGAGTCACTTGTGCAGATGGCCCGCAGCATGCTGATTTGCCTGGCTAGTGACAGCCGAATAGTCACCATCCGGCAGAGGGATGACTTCTGGCTCTCCACCCTATTGGACCCTCGCTACCGGTCCAATAGGGTGGAGCCTTTTTCCCAGCTATTGAGAGGGAGGACAAACTCAAATACTATAGGGAAATCCTCCGTAGTCAGTTGGCCGCTGCCTATGTGCGGCATCGTCCCTCCTCTGACAGGTCTGACCGGGGGATTCCTCAGCGCTCACGTACTACTGCCACGGCTGCTGTGGGAAGGTGGGGGGGTAGGAGCAGTACCAGCTCCATCAGCAGCAACCTAAGTCTGGAGTCACTGATGAGCAGCTTCCTTCACCCGCCTAGTGAGGAGGGCAGTCGCCAGCAGCAGCAGCAGCAGGACCTGGAGCAGTCCCTGAACCAACAGGTGGTGGCCTACTTGGACAGCACTCTGCCACCCCAGTTAGAAGATCCGCTGGACTACTGGGCAGCCAAACTGGATGTGTGGCCGCAACTTGCCGAGTTTGCAGTGGAGAAGCTGTCCTGCCCGGCCAGTAGTGTGGCATCAGAGCAGGTGTTCAGTGCGGCGGGGACCATCATTACCCCAAGGAGAACCCGCTTGTCCATGGGAAATGTGGAACGACTGACCTTTGTCAAGATGAATCAGGCGTGGATCAGCCAGGACTTCCACACACCAATGCCTTAGGCGTCAGACTACATCAGCCATGACGCCTCACCCAAACTGTGAGAAATGAGTCTGGGTTCAAATTACCTGCCTCAGCCACTATTCTGATGCCGCCACCCGCCTGAAGCCACACATCTGCTGCCAGTTTCTCCATCTGCCACCGACCATCTTTACCAGGGACTGGTATTGCCACCCACCTCCACACTCTGTCATTGTGCCACTCTATGACCTCATGCTGCTGCTGCTGTTGCCGGTGCCGTGACATCCACACTGTGTCATTGTGCCACTCTCTGACCTCATGCTTCTGCTGCTGTTGTTGCTGCTGCGGTCACCTACACACTTTGTCATTGTGCCACTCTCTGACCTCATGCTGTTGCTCCTGCCATCACCTCCACTCTCTGTCATTGTGCCACTCTGTGTCCTACTCCTGTTTTTGCTACCTCCAGAATGTGATTGTGTCACTGACTGACCTCATGCTGCTGCTGCCGTGCCCTCCACACTGTGTCATTGTGCCACTCTGTGGCCTACTCCTGTTTTTTCCACCTCCAGAATGTCATTGTGCCCCTGCCTGAACTCATGCTGCTGCCACCGTCACCTCCACTCTCTGTCATTGTGCCACTCTGTGGCCTGCTACTGTTTTGCCACCTCCAGAATGTCATTGTGCCACTGCCTGACCTCATGAGGCTGCCACCGTCACATCCACTCTCTGTCATTGTGCCACTCTGTGGCCTACTCCTGTTTTTTCTACCTCCAGAATGTCATTGTGCCACTGCCTGACCTCATGCTGCTGCTGTGGCTGCTGTTGTGACCTCCACTCTCTGTCATTGTGCCACTCTGTGGCCTACTCCTGTTTTTTCCACCTCCAGAATGTCATTGTGCCACTGTCTGACCTCATGCTGCTGCTGTGACTGCTGTCGTGACCTCCACACTATGTCAATGTGCCACTCTGTGGCCTACTCCTGTTTTTGCCACCTCCAGAATGTGATTGTGTCACTGACTGACCTCATGCTGCTGCTGCCGTGCCCTCCACACTGTGTAATTTTTGTCGGAAAATTCGGCGAAGTGACCGAACCGAATTTTTTAGAAATTCGCCCATCTCTAATTGAGACCAGTCCCTTTTATGCCCCCCTAGAAATGTGCCTATGGTGGCCACTTCCTTCTGAGAGCATCCTGCTTGAGGTTTCGTAATGGCGAGGTACTGTCGATTAATTGTAAGGTGTTGTTTTGGTCTCATAATGTCAAAATGTGAACAGCATGAGGACTGTTTAAAGCGAAATGATGCCTTAAATTTATTGAGCAATTCAGGGTTCAAACACCTTTTGTGAATGTTGCCATTAAGTAACTTGTTAGAGATCACCAAATTTTGTGCAAATGGTAATGAAACATTGAATAGTTGGACATGTGCATTCTAAAGTTAAGATATGGTCTCATTTAGTTAATTTACATTTTTTTAAGAAATGTTATGTTCATTCTGAAATTTCAACCAAAAGCCAATTGTTCCTAACTTTTTGTGGGTAGTGTATACATATGTATATACTGTATATGTATATTAATATGTTTATTGTATATGTATATATTTTTATTTATGTAGATATATATACACACATAGCACACAATAAGTACTTACTTACATATAACATTTGTTCAGAGAATGAGAAATGAACATGCTCACTAGCTGCAGCCGCCACTACAGGGAACTAAGGGATTTACTATATGCTAGATAGTAAAAATAATCTTTATTTATATAGTGGCAATTCTGTGGTACTTTACAATTAAGATGTGTATTTATATAATAAAATGTATAACATTTTGCAGGATTCCCCCAAGCTCCCTCATGCAGCAACTACAGAAAACCCACATGTTTATAGTTTAAATCTATCCATAGGTTGGTATAAAAAAATACTTCAAATGCCATAAAGCTACATCAAGACATTAATTAGAACAGTGTTGGTGAACCCCCTTTAGTTTAAAAAAAAAAAAAAAAGTAAACTGTAAGGCCATGTTCACAGGCTTAAAATGGGCCGTATTTCGGGCCGTAAATTTCGCGCCGAAGTGCGCCAAAGGGCCGAAAACGGCCCATTATTACGGTAATTTTCACGTTCTCATAGAGAACTATGGATTACGTTCCCCCCTCCCCCCCCCCGCCCGGCGAATCCGCCGGGCGGGGGAGATAATTCACCGCCTTTTTTTAGCGCGTATACCGCCCTAGCAGTGATAGTCAATGGGCCCGGGGCCGGGTGCCCCGGCCCCCCCGCTTTTCCCCCCCCCCTCCCCCCCCGCGAACCCACATGATCGTTTAAATTTTCCATGGTGAATAAAAAATATTCAAATGTAAACCTCAAACATTAATAGACGTGTTGTGAACCACTAATCAAAACGTAAATGTAATTCATTTTAAGGAATATGTTCTTTTTTGTACTACAAGTTAGTGGCAGAAAAAAAAAATGAATGGCTATAAGTTTCATTTAGGCTAGCCAAAAGCTTCTATTTTTGCAGAGGTATGACAGAAGAGTATACATACTATGGATATTATTGGAATATTTGAAAGGTTTACTGGATATTATTTTTTACAGAACAAAAAAGTATGGCTGACTGTGCCTTTTCAAACCACATACAGTATATTTTATTGTAAAAGTATATTGTCATTATGTAACACACAGTAAATATATACATCCATCATAAAGAGAAAAAAACATCACGTTCCATTTCTAAAAACAGTCAAACAGATCTGCCAAACACATGGCAACTGTGTACAACTTTATCCCAACTGCATTCGTTATCTTTCCATTTAAGGGATCCAGTTGACATACAGTTGAAGTCATTTAAAATGAGGCAGAAACGTGTGAATAGCAAATTGTACATACAGCAATTCCCTATAATAACTCTATTACCATAATCATCCCTATTATGAGAGAGAGCAGAGGTCACAATAACACCTCAACAGGCATCAGTGACGTCTGTAAAGGCTCCTAAATGCTTTGAATTCAGTCTCATGAATATTCTTACAAATAAGACTGAATTCACTAAAAGCAGAATTATGGCATCAGCGGCTTAGTATGAAAAGTAACACTAGAATATACAAAGAGGTTCTTAGGACCTCTTCTTTTGAACTTCTTAAAGCTCTCATACCAAACCATAAGTGTAGGACTACTAGGCAGTTGTTAATTATGTTATTCAGATGCTATTATATTGAGCCAGTAACATTTTAGGTTTGCAGCTGTGTATCATCATTAGAAGACACCAGGCAGCCCCGTTTAGGTGGCTCAGTTAGTAAGAAATGTGTCAGCCCAGGACAATGGGTAGGTGAAGGTAGACGACCGTCTAGGGCGCCACTTTATCCCAGGCAGGAAGAGGGATGTGCAAGGGATGTATTGATGGGATTGAATTTAGTAACACATCCCCTCTCCTCACAAGTGTTGTGTGGGTCACAAGTTCCTGGGTAGCGGTAAGCACAGTTACTTTTGTACCTCAGTGTGTTGTCCATAGGCTGCCATTACAAGATATATTGTCTATTTATCTATTATTATTATTGTTTATTTTAGAGAACCATTAATTCCAATGCATTATACTAGCCAGGTACAAAGTAAAAGACAAATACAGTAACACTAAGTAACACACTGATACAGAAGTAGAGAGGACACTGCCCATGACAGCTTACAATCTTCGGTGGAGAAGGGGGAGAGTAAAGGTGGTGGGGAGTCTGATGTGTTGTGGTTAGAGATGGGCGAATCGATTCTAATGAAGTGGAATTCGTTTAGAATTTCAGGAAAACTTCGGTTCGGAACGGTCGAACTTTGGGGTACTTCGGGTGAACGAAGTGTGCTTTTGATTGATAAAATGGCTGCGAGCACATGGCGCTACATGGATAAAGCACTCTGGGAGGAAGAAGGGCATAGCCTGCATGACATGTGCAGAGATGAAGCCAATCAGAGACCGGCGGGATTCTGTGACGTCACCGCACTATATAAGTCCGGGGCGCGACGCCGGGAGCTCACACTCCTCTCACTGTGCTCATCAAGGAAGGTGCTGCCGCGGCTGATAGCTCTTACTGAAGAATTGCTTGGTTTATAGCGATTGCTGGGGGGTGTCTCAGCTGGTCTCAGAGTCTGTTTCTCTTAATGTTCTAATTTCTAATTTTTTGGGGTATTGCATCTGAAATCCAGTGTGCGTCCACTGCAGCTGCATATACATTCAATATCCAAGTGGGATCTAAGCCAGTTCATGTTGTATTCATTTAAAGAAACAGCGTTTTTTACAATACAAATACCACTTCATTTTTGGCTGCTCGATTCTATTGCGCAATTTACATCCAGGGGTTAATTAAGCATTGTTTTGCTGGTGTGCTGACCCCAAGAAACCGTCTTTTTCAACGCCAAAATATATAAATATTCCTGTACCTAATTCACAAGCAAAGTTTAATTACAACTGTAATCTCTTTTTGTGTGGCGTAGAAAACACGCAATTGTAACACGCTACAAAGCTACTATTTGTGCGGCTCATTCTTTGGCGCAATTTACATCCAGGGGTTAATTAAGCGTTGTTTTGCTGGTGTGCTGACAAAAAATAAACCGTCTTTTTCAACGCCAAAATATATAAATTTTTCCTGTAGCCTAAATCACAAGCAAAGGTTAATTACAACTGTATCTCTTGTTGTGTGGCGTAGAAAACACGCAATTGTAAACACGCTACAAAGCTACTAGTTTGTGGGGCTCAATTCTTTGGCGCAGTTTTACATCCAGGGATAATTAAGCGTTGTTTTGCTGTGTGCTGACAAAAATAAACCGTCTTATTTCAACGCCAAAATATATACATTTTTCCTGTAGCCTAATTCGTGTCCGAAGGCTAATTAAGCCTGTTTGTGCTTTTACATTTAGTAAAACACACAGTGTTTTTAAACGACACATACAAGTACATTTTTCCTGGCCATTTATATCCAAGGGTTACCCAAGCTTGTTACTGGGTTCATTTGGAGTCAAAAACAGGGTGTATATTTATCATATACAGATATCATCATCAAACAGTGTCTGTATATTTTCGAACAAACAGTATATCAGAAAGAGAAGTCGCAGGCTCTGCACCTGCGAGTGGCAGTCTCACAAACATTCCTGGAACAGGCCCAGGTTGCAGCACAGCAAGGGGACGTCGCAGCAGGGGTCACTCGGTGAGGCCACAACTGCCGCTGTCATCTAGCGGCCGTGTGTTGTTCAGCAACCCAAGGGTTCTTGATTGGTTGACTAGGTCATCCACTCCTCCCAGATGACATCTGACAACCCCAGCCAAGAGTCGGTTGGGAACCTCAGACACAACCCTTAGTTGGCATGGCCCGGGAGCGTGTCAGCGGCCCCTCACCTGTCCGCAGCCCGCCTCTGTCCCATCCGTTCCCACAGCCAGAGATCTTACTATGTGGTCTGGGCTCAGCGCCACTATATAGCGAGGATGAACAATTTGAGGAGGGCAGTCAGCAGCTACTTGGCAGCGAAGAAATGGGGCCAATATCCCCTTCGTCTTGCAGTAGGCGGCAAAGTATAGATGTGGAGAGTGCATGGGAGGTCATGTTGTGAGAGGTCAGCCTTGGCATACCAAGACCGGTGATGAGGACAGCAGTGACGATGAAACACAAATAGATGATGATGTAGCCGACCGCACTTGGGAGCCGGGTGAGGCAAGGGCTTCATCATCGTCAGGAGAGGAGGGCATCAGCTTGCGCGTCAGGCAGCGGCGCAGCCAGCAAGTGGGTCGTGTGGCCGTGAGTCAGCAGGATAGCAGCAGTGTGAGGTCGGGAGCCAAGCGGCCACGGGGTAAAAAACCCGCTTCGCAGGTCCAAGAAAGTAGCGGCACAGGGGCTCAGCGAGGCAGCGGCGGCAGTAGTCACTCAGTGCGGAGCGTTGGCGGTAAAATCCGATACTCGGCGGTGTGGCAGTTCTTTGCTAAGACACCGGAGGAGCCGAATATGGGTATAGGTAGAATCTGTAAGCAGAAAGTGAAGCGTGGCCAGGGAGCTAACGTTGGCACCACGGCCCTGCGTCAACACATGCAGCGTCACCATCCGGGGGCCTGGGAGAAACTGTGCTCAGATGTGGTGGTCCATCTTGCCGCCGCATCAACAGCAGCAGCAGCAGCTCCCAGTGGCACGCATGCCCTTGCAGCCAGTCAAGACTCCACCACCTCTGCAGAAGGGAGCTGTTTCTCTTTGACATCATCTCCCGGTCCAGAATGCTCCTGCTCCTCGCTACTCATGGCGCCAGCAGTCGTTCAGCGAGGCGATTGCAAAGAGACAACAGTATGCGTCCAACCATCCTAAGGTGCAGCAGCTGACCGTGCTCCTGTCCAAGTTGTTGGTACTGCAGTCCCTCCCTTTCCAAATGGTGGACTCTGCACCGTTCAGAGAACTAATGGCTTGTGCCGAGCCGAGATGGAGAGTTCCAAGCCGTAATTTATTTTTCAAAAAGGCAGTACCAGCACTTCATAAATATGTAGAACAGAAGGTGGGTCAGTCCTTGAGCTTATCGGTTTGTTCCAAGGTGCACGGCAGCGCGGACTCTGGAGCTGTAACTAACGGTCAGGGCCAGTACATGTCCTTTACGGCCCACTGGGTGAATGTGCTTCCAGCCCAGGCACACCAACAACTTGGACAGGAGACGCCGCTTTCTCCTCCACGTTGTCAAACTGCTGCATCTGCGCCAATGTCCGCCTCCTCCTCCACCACCACCACCACCATCTCAGCCTCCACAAGTACTGCCCATCATACCACATGTGTAGGGCACAGCGGTGTCACACAGTTCTACACCTGGCTTGCCTCGGCGAACGAAGTCACACAGGGTAGGAACTGCTCCGCGTCATGCAGCAAGAAATCGATGTGTGGCTTTCTCCGCACCAACTGCAAATCGGAACCATGGTGACTTACAATGGGAGAAACATGGTGTCCGTGCTGCACCGAGGAGGGATGGTCCATGCGCCCTGCATGGCGCACGTGTTCAATCTGGTTGTGAAAAGGTTCCTGAAGTCTTCCACCGATCTTCAGAACATTCTGAAAATGGCCAGGAAACTGTGCATGCACTTTATCCATTTGTACAAAGCCAGGAACACCCTCCTCGAATTGCAGCTGCAGAACGGCCTCCCCCAACACACTCTGATATGCGATGTTTCCACCCGCTGGAATTCCAGCCTGCACATGTTGGACCGACTGTATGAACAGAGAAAGGCCATTAACGATTTTTTGATGATCCAGGCAGACAGAAGTACTCCCCTATGTAACTTTGATGTCAGCCAGTGGCAGCTCATGCGTGACACCTGCCGTTTGTTGAGCCATTCGAGGAGGCGACGTTATTTGTCAGTCGCCAGGACTACGGGATGAATAACATCATTCCACTGCTTCATGTCCTGGAACAGATGCTGAAAAATCTGTCTGGGCAGGGGACTGGAGACGTGGCGACTACATCTCGTGGCCACATGAGTCCGGTGGGGACTGAAATGGAGGAGGAGGACATTGGAGCAGAAGCATTGTCTGGTGAAATGAGTGGATTTTCTACCCAGGTGACAAGAGAGGAGGAGCAGGAGCAGCTGGAGGAGGTGGATGGAGATGAGGAGATGAGGCAGATGACCCCCAAGCACCGAGGCAGTATACAGTGGAAATGGAGGCAGGGAGCCCTCGGAGTCACTTGTGCAGATGGCCCGCAGCATGCTTATTTGCCTGGCTAGTGACAGCCAAATAGTCAGCATCCGGCAGAGGGATGACTTCTGGCTCTCCACCCTATTGGACCCTCGCTACCGGTCCAAAATGGGAGCCTTTTTCCCAGCTATTGAGAGGGAAGACAAACTCAAATACTATAGGGAAATCCTCCGTAATCAGTTGGCCGCTGCCTATGTGCGGCATCGTCCCTCCTCTGACAGGTCTGACCGGGGGATTCCTCAGCGCTCACGTACTACTGCCGCGGCTGGGGGAAGGTGGGGTGGTAGGAGCAGTACCAGCTCCATCAGTAGTAACCTAAGTCTGGAGTCACTGATGATCAGCTTCCTTCACCCGCCTAGTGAGGAGGGCAGTCGCCAGCAGCAGCAGCAGCAGGACCTGGAGCAGTCCCTGAACCAACAGGTTGTGGCCTACTTGGACAGCACTCTGCCACCTCAGTTAAAAGATCCGCTGGACTACTGGGCAGCCAAACTGGATGTGTGGCCGCAACTTGCCGAGTTTGCAGTGGAGAAGCTGTCCTGCCCGGCCAGTAGTGTGGCATCAGAGCGGGTGTTCAGTGCGGCAGGGGCCATTATTACCCCAAGGAGAACCTGCTTGTCCACGGGAAATGTGGAATGACTGACCTTTGTCAAGATGAATCAGCGTGGATCGGCCAGATTTCCACACACCAATGCCTTAGGCGTCAGTCTGGTTCAAACTACCTGCCTCAGCCACTATTCTGATGCCGCCACCCGCCTGATGCCACACATCTGCTGACAGTTTCTCCATCTGCCTACCACCATCTTTACCATGGACTGGTATTGCCACCCACCTCAACACTCTGTCATTGTGCCACTCTATGACCTCATGCTGCTGCTGCTGTTGCTGTTGCCGTGACATCCACACTGTGTCATAGTGCCACTGTCTGACCTCATGCTGCTGCTGTGGCTGCTGCCATGTCCTCCACACTGTGTCATTGTGCCACAGCCTGACCTCATGCTGCTGCGGCCGTGACCTCCACGCTCAATCATTGTGCCACTCTGTGCTTCCTTCCTGTTTTGCCACCTCCAGAATGTCATTGTGCCACTCTCTGACCTCATGCTGCTGCTGTGACTCCTGCGTGCCCTCCACACTGTGTCATTGAGCCACTGCCTGACTTCATGCGCTGCCGGCGCCCGTGACCTCCGCTCTTAGTCATTGTGCCATTCTGTGGCTTCCTCCTGTTTTCCCACCTCCAGAATGTCATTGTGCCACTGCCTGATCTCATGCGCTGCTGTGTTGACCTCCACACTGTGTGATTGTGCACTCTGTGGCCTAATACTGTTTTGCCGCCCTCCAGAATGTCATTGTGCCACTGCCTGATCTCATACTCGCTGCCGCCGTGACCTCCACACACTGTTGTGATTGTGCCACTCTGTGGCCTAATCCGGTATTGCCACCTCCAGAATGTCATTGTGCCACTGCCTGATCTCCTGCTGCTGCCGCCGTGACCTCCACACTGTGTGATTGTGCCACTCTGTGGCCTAATACTGTTTAGTGGCCTAATACTGTTTAGCCGCCTCCAGAATGTCATTGTGCCACGGCCTGATCTCATACTGCTGCCGCCGTGACCTCCACACTGTGTGATTGTGCCTCGCTGTGGCCTAATACGGTTTAGCCGCCTCCAGAATGTCATTGTGCCACTGCCTTATCTCATGCTGCTGCTGTATCATTGTGCCACTCTGTGGCCTAATACTGTTTTGCCGCCTCCAGAATGTCATTGTGCCACTGCCTGAGCTCATCCTGCTGCCGCCGTGACCTCCGCTCTCAGTCATTGTGCCACTCTGTGGCGTACTCGTGTTTTGCCACCTCCAGAATGTCATTGTGCCACTGCCTGACCTCATGCTGCTGTGGCTGCCGCCGTCACCTCCACACTCTGTCACTAATGTTGCCATCTGAGTTCTCAGCTTGTTTTTTTCCAGCTTTCGCTGGCATGACTTTATCAGGCTACATTCCGCATGAGTTATTTGGTCAGTTTCGACCCTGAAAGTGCCCAGGGAATTTTATAGTGAAGCGATTCTAAGAGCGGCGGCAGTCATGTGCGTGTCATACTAAAACACAACATTGTATGAAGACCAAACCAAGCTCCCTCTGCATATTTAAGCATGGCACAACGTTCTACATACCCTGCAGGCTCTGTGCAGCCTGGAAATAGCTGCTTTTTAACGCGATTCGTGCCGAAGTAATTCGGAACTAAACGAATTTTGTCGGAAAATTCGGCGAAGTGACCGAATCGAATTTTTGAGAAATTCGCCCATCTCTAGTTGTGGTAGTGAGTTCCAGTGTATGAGACAAGCACAGGAGAAATCTTGTAGATGATTGTGGGAGGAGCTGACAAGAGGAGAGCAGAAAAGAAAGTTCTGTGAGAACTGCATGAGGGGAGGTATAGTGAGATTAAGGCAGAGATATATGAAGGGGACATGTTATTGTTATGTGATTGTTAGCAGCTCGAACTGAATTCTCTGGGCAATGGGTAGCCAATGGAGAGATAGGCAGAAGGGAGAGGCTAAGGAGTAGTGAGGAGAGAGGTGGATCTCTCGGGCAACAGTGTTAAAAGGGTTATCCGAGAGTTAAAAGATTTTATAAAACACTATAAACAGCATTTATATTATTGAAAAGTAAAGATATTCCACCACCTTTGTGTGTTTCTTTTATTTTCTTTTTCCTTCTTAGTCATCTATCATAAGATCCACTTTTTGCAGTGAAACTTCTTACTTGTGTGAGTGTCAGTTGTTCTTCAGCAACTCTCTCCTACAACTCCCAGACTGCATTACTATCTAGAACTTCCCTCCATAGTTATGACTGCTAGTGTCTATGTACTGACATTAGTGTGTAATCCCCTATTCTGCCACAAATGTAGGTTAGAGAAGTCCTTGATTAGTGTGATCAAAAATCTCTGTCATGTAGTTTCAATGTTAGATGGTTTGTAGGACATAAGTGGGAGTGGAGAACAGGGCTCTTTGCCTGGTTCTGTGCAGCAGGACAGGTAAATAATTAGAATTACAAACTTTAATATAATGCAGTTGTGAGCCCTATAGCAAATAAATATAGTCTCAGGGAACCCCTTTTAGGATGGATTGAAGGGAAGCAAGATGCTTAGGTCATAAACAAGCAATTTTGTGGAGTCAAAGTCAAGAAAGGATCAAATTCGGAAAATATTTTTTAGGTGGAGGTGGTCATGGCTTGGATGTGTGGTTTGAAGGACAGGGCAGAGTCAAGGGTTATCCCAAGGGAGTAGACTTATGGGACTGGGGAACCATTGGCTGTGACAGATTGGTCAGCTGAAGAGGTGGAGTAGTATGGGGGAAAGATGATGAACTCCATTTTCTCCCTATTGAGTTTGAGAAAGCAGAAGGAGAAGAAGGAGGATATCTATCTACATATCTATTGTTAATTGTTATTATATTCTGGTCTTAAACTGTCATTACAGTGTGTATTGGCTGCTGGTCTCTGTACAGACATGTAGTGTGTAATGATAACATGTTCCAGGCTACATTATTGCTATATCTAATATACATGAAATTTAAGGTTGTTATTGCACATTTTGATCAAAGTGCATGAACCCATCCACCAACAACATGGTGACCAGATAAGACCCTTTTTTTAAGAGACTTGCCTTAATTGGTGTTCAAACTTGATATACCAAATTTTCCTGACAAATGGGTTACAGCTATACTCTACTAGTTAAAACCATCCTCAGGTGATATGGCTGCAATGCACAACCAAACTAAAGGCAGCCACTCCCCATGGCATATAAATCAAAAACAAAAATTGATTTGCAGTTATAGTCACTAGAAAATTCAAGTACACTGTTACGGATTGCTGTGCTGGTTCCATCTCTTCTCCCAGTCAAAGTGACCTTATTGTTATCCTGTTTCTTCCTAGGGCACACCAATGCTCACTCTCCAGGATTTAAAGGGCCAGCACGTATAATCCGGATTTCCCAACCTACAACCAGTTATCATACCCTTTTAAACAGCTCCTACTCCTCTACCCTTTGTCAGATTATTGGTGTACTTTGTTAGTGTTCAGTTTACAGTCCTAGTGTGAAATCTCGGTACCTCACCTTTGGCTTGTTCCTGATTATCCTGTTTTTCTGCTGCCTGCCCTGACCTTTAGCCTGTGACCTGACTTTGAGTAAATTCTGCCTGCCTAAATCCTCTGCTTGTGACCCAGTTATGTCTTCTGTTTTCTCCTCCGGCACCAAGCCCAAATGTCAGTTGTCACCACAGTTGATGACCTTGAAAGTAGTGACCTGGGAGTTCTCTGCAGCAAAGACCTGGTCCCTTGTATAAGTGGTTAAAAGGTGAAGACCAGGAAATCCTTAGAGTCCACTTGTCTGTGTCATTCCATGCAAAAGCCTATGGCTGACCCAGTGAATCCACCTACATGTGACAAGCACCTTCTTAATTCTATGGTTATATGTAGGACAAAAAAATCAATCAGGTAAATGCAACCTTAGATGAACAGAAACACATAACAGGTTGGACTGTGTCATTATTTATTTCACAAAAACTAGATGAACATACAGAAGCAATAAGTAAAAAATTCTAGACGTACTTAGGCTTCATTCACATGTTCAGCTTTTTAGATACAGTTTTTTAAGCCAAATAGAAGAATGGATTTGTAACAATGAGAAGTCAAATTTTTTTTTTATATGTGTCCCCCAATTATGACCATTTCTGCTTCAAAATCTGTATCTAAAAGCTGAACATTTGAGCACAGCCTGACTGCTTCCATAGGAATAAAAAGGGTAAGTAATAGCTATGTGCTGCTAATCAAAAACCCTTCATGAACTGATCATCAGCAAGTGTATAACCAGGGACAGACGGGACAACGGGTAGGCGAAACTAAGCAACTGCTTAGGGTGGGCTGAATCATATATTGGGGAAGTGCTATTTACCTTATTTGCCTAGGGTACCATGATATATTGTCTCAGTCCTGGTGATAAAAGCAGAAGTTTTGTCAGTTTGCTGGTCTGAAACCTTTGGGTGTGTGCAAACACAATGTCAAGGAAGAATAACATCAACAATGATCTTAGGGAACCAATGGTTACTGCCATTAATCAGGGAATGATTGTAAGGCTATGTTCACACGGCGTAATTGCGGGCGTAAATAGCCCCGCAATTACGCAGTGGACCGGGGCGGGGGTAGCGGGGACTGAGCAGGGGGCCAATCTTCGCCTGCCCATATGACGTGAATATGCGCGCGTATTTGCGCCTAGTAATTCACATTAATTATCTCCCGCCCGCGGCTTCGCCGGCGGGGAGAGAACAATCCATATCTCTATGAGAACTGAATTACCGTAATGAATGGGCTTTCGGCCGAATTTGCGCACTTCGCCGTAATTACGGACCGAAATATCCAAACTTGCCTGTAACATAGCTTAATGCATTTCCAAACAATCGAAATCCATCATCTACAGTAGAAAGATTTTCACAGTAGAACACATTAACAGTTGACAATCTTGCATAAATTAGTCCCGCAATTGTGCAATGCTCATAGGAATTAAAAAAAAAAAAAAAAAAGAGCTACATCTCAAACTCTACAGACCTCTGTTAGCATGTTAAAAGTTCAAGTTAATGACAGTAAAGTTAGAAAGATGAACAATAGACTGTTGGAAAGTGCAGAGAAAGCTTTTTCCTTCTAAAAAGAACATGGCAGTATTGTTTAAATTTGCAAAGCTGCATGTGAATAAACCACAAGACATCAGGAACAATGTCCTATAGACAGACAAGACGAAGATAAAGTTGTTGGACAGTGCTAGCTTTTACAAAAAACAAACACAGTATATCAATGAACACCTCATATATATTGCCAAGCAGGATGGTGGGCATGTTTTGCAGGCACAGTAACTGAGCACCTGAAATGGCAAATTAAATGCTATAATAGGACTTAAGGATAGCAGTGAAAAAACAAATGCCCACAAACCTCAAGAAAGAGGGGGGCAAAATTGCTCCAGAACAATGCAAAAAATTTTGCTACTAAGTTTTTGCTACTAAAAGTAGTTCTGCAAGCTATTAATTCATGGGGTGTACTTAGTTTCCCATTTTGGCCTAGTGTTTGTTAATTAAAATATGAATTGGTAGAATCTATGGTGTGTTGTTGTTCATTTGAAGTTGTATTTACCAAATTTAAACAAATTCCAAAGACCAATTTGTTAATATTATTTTACCATAGAAATCAAAGAGGTTGCACTTTTTTCTCATGATTGTATATAGCATCTTCTGTAAATGCTAGGGTCAGTTCACAATCAGTGACAGCATTAAAGGGGTTTTACCATGAAGGCATTTCATGCCTGGTTTGTCCTACTTCAGCTTTCAGTGTGTTCAAAAGTATGATTTGTTTGAACTTTATATCATGTGACCCAGCAGGCTTGACATCACAATGCCTTTCCCCACAGTGTGCTCACTCTAGTGAAACAAAGTTCTGTAAAGAGCTGTGAGTAGCTACAATGTAGCTGTGTGGTTATCACTTATTCCTTTCAGCATAGGGGGTCCTTGGTTCAAATCCCTGCAGGAACCAAACAGGTGTTTTTTTTTTTTTCAATTCACATACCTGATTGTGGTTTCTTTTTATTTATTTTCACTGTTTGACTAATTACTAGGGATTACAGAGGACAAGAGCAGAATCACAGCACCTGGGGTTGAATACTTGCTCAGTAGTGAGTGTGTGTGTGTGATAACTAGGCAGGTAATAGACTGACAGTACCTGCCTGAGAGGAGAGGTGATGTCTGAGCATGTGTGGCCAGGACTGAGGAGCTTTCGTCACTGGTTGTATTTCCTAGAGACAAGCTGTAAACAAGGGATCACTAAGGTAGCAGCTAAAGCAAAAATGGTGCAGAATTTTTAATAATGATGAATGGTGAAAATGTTTATTATTTAATTTGCAAACTTCCCACAACAATTTTTCTTGGTGGTAAAACCCCTTTAAACACAGCCATTTTGAGGTACTTCACTGTTTCCCGTGCCTGAGAGATGCTTGTTATGCTGTTGTTAAAAAGTTTTTCCTATTTGTAACATCACTTCTCTCTCATACAAAGCTGCCTGCCTCTTGAATCATCACTGATGATGATGATAAACCACCCACGGAAACCCAGCAGATGAGAACATGGTGGAGAAGTCATGAAAACAGCCGTTTTATAGTGCCTTGTGTCTGCTCAGCCAATGGCAGAATACAGGTTGCTGCTGGCTAAAATGTGATTTATCTGCTGATGCCTCATTCTATTATGTAACTACTTGTGATAATAAAGGAGCAATTCTAACAGTAGAAGTATATTTGTGAATCTCTGAATTTTTATTATTTAATCCTATAGTATATTCACTTTAGATTCAGGGGGAAATACATTATCTATATACTTACACTCCACACACATCTATTTTTAAGTGGTTGAAATGACTTGTATCACCACTGAAACCGTTGTTCCTAATCATGTTGTTGGTGTCATAATTATGTAGATGTGTATATGAAAAAAGTAAGCCGAGTAGGTTTGGACACACTAAATGCTACATCTTCTGATAAATGTGAAGCAGAGAAAGGTTCTAACAAGATCTTAGCTTCTCTATGGCATCATTATAAATAATTCATAAGCCCTAATGAATATTCCAATTTCATACATCTAACTCACTCTATAGGTCAGTCTTCCAAGTCTAATTTGAAAACCCTGCAGTCTTCTACCAAATTCAATTACTGGTAAGATGCTATGTCACATGCGCTTGCTTTTAGTATATGGTGGCTGTATGTATTTCTTTAAACATTACTACAAATTAAGAGGAATTTAGTTATTTTACATATACATTTTATGATTTTGTTATTTGAATGGTTCTTTAAGAAAGCATGAATAAGATGTGAGTATAAATTGTACATTTTAATATTATTGATAATGGTTTGTAAGACGATGATGAAATTGTAAGGTAATATAACCACTCAATAATTAATGAATGCACTGAAATTATTAAAGATTTTAACCCCTTAAGGACCCGGCATTTTTTTGTTGTTGACACGTTTGTTTTTCCCTCCTCATGTTCCCAGAGCCATAACCTTTTTATTTTTCCACCTACATAGACATATAAGGGGTTTTATGTGGCGGGTAAAGATGTACGTTCAAATGGTGTAAGACACTGTACTATAGAATATACTGGGAAACCGCAAAAAAATTCCAAGTGGGACAAATTGTGAAAATAAACGTATTTTCGCCATGTTTCTGGGTGTTTTGCTTTTACAGTGTTCAATCTTCAGTAAATATAATGTGTTATCTGTATTCTTCAGGTTGATACACATCCGGCAATACTAAACATGCAGGGTTTCCGTTATGTTTTGGTACCACAAAAAAATTCCAAACATTTTCTATTTTTGAAATTTGCACCGCAGCACCATTTTGTGCAACCAATAACTTTTTTGTACTAACACCTACGGTGAGGGTGCATATTTTTTGGGCTGAAGTGTACATTTTATCGCTAGCAGTGTGGAATGCATGCGACTTTTTTGATCACTTTTATTCCATTTTTTAAGTGACGTAAAATGACCAAAAAACGCAATTTTGGCACTTGGAATTTTTTTCTTCTACGTTGTTCAGCGTACAGTATAAATGATGTTAGATTTTTATAGATCGGACTTTTTCAAACGCGGTGATACCAAATATACCAAACTTTTTTATTATTTTAATGATTTTATTTGTAAAATGGAGAAAGGGGGGTGATTTGATCTTTTAATACTTTTTTTTGTACTTTAAAACTTTATTTATTTATTTTTTTCACTGCAACGTTGAGTCCCCCTATGGTGCCTGACCACTAGGGGGCGTGATTGTTAATACAGTCTAATGCATTACATAGACAATGCATTAGACTTTACCAAGATGGCGGTTTCCCCACTTCTTGTCTACGGACGGAAGTGGGGCAAACCAGGACATGGCAGTGACGGGAGCCTTCACAGGGCTCCCCACTGCTGTGTCCGGTGTCGGATCGCTGCAGCTATGCTATAGCAATGCCGATCACCCTGACGGCATTCAGACATTCAGATGCCGCGGCCATCTTTGCCGCAGTGTCTGACGGGTTAAACAGTGCCAGCGGGCGATGCCACCCGCCGGCGCTGTTACTGTCGGATGTTAGCGGCGATTAGCCGCTAACACCGTGGCTGTGAGGGGGGGGGGGTCGCGCAGCCCCTTAACGGCCCTGGGACGTACTCATACATCCAGGGTCATTAAGGGGTTAATAACCATATAGTCTGAAACATCCAAACCTGTCTTAGATGCTAAAGTTGCTTTGAAATGTTTCCAATAATATACAGGCACATTGTTCCTTAAAGGGGTTTTCTCACCATGCTGTTTTTCTGAGTCACAAGCAGCTTTACACTAATTCTGCCTCTGTCAGATTATGGTTAGGCGCATAGCAGTGATTAGCATATTTAACTTTGCTATAGCTGGCTGAGACATTACAAAGGCATAAGTGCAGGAAATTTAATCTTCAGTAAACAATCCTACAAGTGCTCTGAGGAGTGAAAACAATTGCTTATCTGTAAACAAAAGCAAATTTTTTTTAGTTAATGACTCTTCTCCAAGAGTGAGCTCCATCCATGGTGAAATCTCTTCCTGCTCTCTGTCTAATCAGATAGCAGAGATACGGACGTAACCAGAGAAACCTGTGTGCACTCAGAGCAGATAAAATCGCTCTTATCTCATGACTAAGGTAAAATCAACAGACCAATGTATTTAGAAAAAGTCTTCAATTATCTGTCTCCACATGTCAAAAGCTAATCTTTGTAGTGAGAAAACCTCTTTAAAGAGGTTGCCTGACATTTTTTATAAGACGGAGCATTAACCATTACTGTTCTAACGTAAAAAATTAAATATACATATATAATCAAAGAGGTTTTTCCATCACCCACTTTTATCGCTTATTGGTAGGAGATGGCATACATGTCTGATATGTCTTGATTTCATTTGGCATCACTGCATCTTGAAAGTGGCCCCCAGCAGTCTCTATGCAAAACAGAGAGGTGACCGTGGTTGTATTGTACTCTCCATTTATTTTAATGAGCGTTCCAAATACAGCCAAGCACAACTGCTAATGATCAGGTACAGCATCATGTGAACAAGTGACGTGATGTCAGTGCTGGGAGACTGGCCAAAACATCAGAAATAGTGAGTAGAGTATTGGCAAAATGGGTAAGTTAATGTTATTTATTTTTTTTTTTTAATTCTAGAGCAGTCTCAGTCCCCTTTTAAACAGACAAGGCCGAAATCTGGTTCTTATAGCGACATGTAAAGGCAGACTTTTCAAGAGAACTGAGTGGCCAAGACAAAGCATTTTGATGCCCTAGGCAAATAGGGTGAATAGCGCCTCCCTCGCTTCATCATAAAAAATCCTGACCTAGCATACAGGCTGGACCCTCCCCAGCAAGATGGAAAGGGAAAAAAATCTTTTTTGAAGTGCAGTATAAATGACGCGTCATATTTTTTCTGAGGGTCTGTTCGATTCTGATGATCTTCTTTTTATCTGCTTAACATATCAATTTTCTAAAACCGATAACTTTTTTATTTTTCAGTCTATGGACTTGAGTGAGTGCTTTTTTTATGGATCGGAGTGTGGTTATAATTGACACAGTTTTTGCATAACTGCAACTTTGTAATCACTTTTTTTCCAATTTTCAGGGAGGCAAAAAAAACCACAATTTTGAAGCTGGGTATTTTTTTCCCACTCACTGTAAATTATGAATAAGGTTATATATTAATAGATCAGATTTTTACAGATGCCTTGATCAGTTCTGCTCTAGAGTGCCTGGGGCCCTGTGTGGTATTGATTCTTGGAGCCCACCGGTTGAGTTGATTCTTGGGATCCACTCTACAACTATTGTACTTGACCACACATACTGCATATCACTCTTGTATTCTGCCATTCTCCATGAAAAGCATCTATAGGCATGCCAGGGTCCTACCAGGGGTTTCCCTTGCCCCCTTGTGGGCCAGTCCAAACTTGGTGGTGATGCCAATTACGTTTACGTTTTTAATTGTGTTTATTTGTTCATTTGTAAAATAGGAAAAGCAGAACTTGCATTGATGGGATTACCCCTTTAAAATTACAATGGGGACCTTCTGCTACTGGGCCCCTGTGCATGGGCATTATCATGGCATTATGGAAGTACTCCTGTCAGGGGATCTGATCAAATTTTAAATTTAGAGTCCTACTGTTACGGCTGCCCCCACAACCCCTGTATCGAGTGGCGAGCGCATCTGCACCCCCGCAGCGTCTTCTGCTGTGGGCAACGCCGCAGTCCTGTCCCCGGCACTTACCCTGCCACGCTCCTGTTCGCGTCCGGGCGCGCAGTCCTGTTGCTGGCCATGCGCGTGCTCGTCCCCTAGTGCGCGCGCGCGGTACTGCAGTCAGGCTTAAAGGGACAGCGCACCGATGATTGGTTTTCATCCGGCGCTGATCCTATTTAAGTCCTGCCACTTCCCTTACCCTTTGCCGAATCGATAGTGCCCTGTGCCTTGAGAGGAAGCGTTCCTGCGTATCTTGTTGTCTACTGTGTACCGTACCTTCTGCCTCCGTCCCTTGACCACAAACCATAGCCGCCTGTCCTGACCTACTGCCTGTCCCCGACTACGAACCATTGCCTCCTGTCCTGACCTTCTGCCTGTCCCCGACTACGAGCCTGCTTCACGATTCTGTACTACGCAACACTTCGGCCGCCACCGCGAGCAAGTCGCGTCAGGGGTAGCGACCTGGCAAGTCCATCCTGCTTTGTGGCGGGCTCTGGTGAAAACTGGACCTACTTAGATTCCGCTCCCTGGCGTGGCTTACACCATCGCTTGCTGTGGTCCAAAGGATTCACTTCCAAAGACCGTTAGGCTATGTTCACACGGCTTAAAATGGGACTTAATTACGCTCGTGATTACGTCCATAAAATACGTCCATAGTACGTTCGGTGCTGGTCCCGGAATTACGGACCGAAAAACGCTTCGGGCATGTAATTATTGCACGCGTATTGCATGCGTATTTAAGTCCGTAATTTCAGTTGCATATTTCTGCTGGCAACCAATAAACACAGTATTTATTTTTCAAAGTGAAGCCATCAGCACCCATATTTTTCTTTGAAGATATTAAGATATTGAAGATATTGAACATCCTGCCAACTCCGGCTGTTGCTGTCTTCTCCACAAGGGGACTTCTGGTTCTGCCGCACACAGATCATGCCAACTCCGGCTGTTGCTGTCTTCTCCACAAGGGGACTTCTGGTTCTGCCCGCACACGGGATCCGGGGCCAACTCGGCTGTTGCTGCCTTCTCCACAAGGGGACTTCTGGTTCTGCTACACACAGATCCAGAAAAATTCTGCTAATTCTGCTGGTGGTCCCAGTGTACTTCACTATTTCAGTAATGCGTTTTAAATAAAAAAAATTTTTTTTAACTAAAATAAAAATGCGTTATGTGGAGTTAAAGTTTTTTTTGGTTTTTTCATTTTTCTAATGCTATTTTGTTGTAGTTTACTGATATTTGTTTGGTTGTCTACTGTCTGGGTGGCCCTTGGCGACCGCTCAGAGCTTCTTTTTCCATTCAGGAATTCCTGAATGGAAAAAGAAGCTCTGGATGGTCGCCATTGGCAACCCAGAAAGTTAAACTAGGGGCTTGATTACTGCTTTTGACCTTGGGGACTTGTTGGGTGTACAATTGGTAATTGTCTAACTGTCTGGGTGGGCCTTGGCGACCACTCAGAGCTTCTTTTTTCCATTCGGGAAATTTCCCTGAATGGAAAAAGAAGCTCTGGACGGTCGCCATGGGCAACCCAGAAAGTTAAATTTGGAATTAAATTTGGATATGCAAATAAATAATATTTCAAGTAATTAAAAATCCATTAAAGTAAAAAGATTGTATAATTAAAATACATTAAAAAAAACTTGGCATAACCAATTTTAAATTCAAGCTGCTACAAAAACAACAATATTGGGAAAAGGACGATTTTAACATAAATTAAAACACACACAAGACACAGTTTTAGAATAATAATAAAATTCCCTTTTATTTAAAAAAAAAAAAAAAAACTCTTCCACCCATACCAAACCCACCCATTACAAAATTCCCCGAATTTAAAGATGCAAACAAAAATAAACTATTTAAAAAAAAATGCTTCAATCCGTACCGGCAAAAAAAAGAAAGCAAACTAATAAATTGTAATAACCAGGGGAGGAAGGCTCGGAGTAGGGAGTTTGAGTGGGGTCTGCAGATCCTGCAGAAAACTCCCACTGCTGGGCTAAGACTGTCGTTGGTAAATTGGATTTTGCTTTTATGGCCCAGCAATGGGTGGGTGTGGTGGTTGGGTGGGTGGGACTGGTGGGGGATGTGGTGGGCGGTAAGAAGAAAAATGGGGTGGGCCGGTACAGAATGCGGACATGGGTGGGGCAGGAAGATGCCTCAATGGTGGAGGCTTGTCCCGGATACCACAATACCAACGCATGCAGCTATACATGTCCCCCATATCGGGCAGAGGGCGGCCGGAGGCGAAGACTGCCACCATGGAATGATAGAAACCTATCATTTGATCTTGTAACTCTTGGATGGCAAGAAGGCGGCAGCGTTCTGCCATCCCCATAAAGGAGTTAGTGATGTAATCACGTCCACCGATCCGCTCTGCTAGGGAAATAAGCTCGCTGTGTAAGTTTGTGGTTATTTCCCTAGTAGAGCGGGTTCTACTCTTCCGACCCCGCCCAGGACCTGCGTGGGAAGGGGTGCGGGTGGGGGGAGTGGCGGGGTGGGCCCTGAGGGAGGGGCAGAAGCCACAGCTGAGGCCTCGGATGGTACTACGGCAGCTGTACTGGTAGAGGCCACTGCCCCCCAAGACACCTGGGTATCGGTGTCGGACCCCACCCCTGGAGATTCCGCCAGATGGTGCTCCTCCCCCTCCGTAGCGCTGCTAGACTGGCTGAGGCGCCAATCCCTCTCCCCCAGCTCATGTTCCTCTGCTCCTGATGTTACACTACATTGCTCCAGTGGGGGAAGATTTCCCGATGTTCTGAAAGAAAGAGGAAACAAAGTTAGTTTTTTAGCAATGATTTTCCCATACAGTGGCATTGTGCTATTTTCGGCCGGATTTCCAGAAGGTCATCCAAAACGAAAACCTTCTTAAAAGCTGGTCAAAAACAAAATAAGTTGGGCACATGCTCTGCTTCACAGCATGTGCCCAAAGACAAGACAGCATGTGCCCAAAGACAGCATGAAATAGCAGTGTACTCCGTCCAAGTTCAAACGGTTTACATACAGCTGCTTCATACTTTCCCTCATTGTCAAAGCCAAACTAAATTTTTTTAAAATAGATTTTTGCCTACAAAATTTAAACAAGGTGATGGACCATATTTTCAAAGCATGATAACATGGTTTCAACACAGTGCTAACTTTGAAGACATAAACCTAATCTGAAAAAAAAACATGTAAAAAAACCAGAAAAAAAATATACTTACTTGGCCGGAGCGGGCGTTGTGAGAGGAACATGAGCTTTTCTGTGAAAGGAACTGATCGTTCCTTTGGGGGAGAGGATCCACTGGGCGCCTCCTTCTTGATCCAGCAGCCAAACCGGTCCCGCACCGACCTCCAACGATTCCTAACGTCCGGGTTCTGAAAAAGAAAATATAGTTTAATAAAAATGCATAGGTTTATCTCATTTGGTTTTAGGGTATGTTCACAAAAGAATTTTATGCCATTGTGAACATACAGTTTGGCAAGACGTTTCTGGATCCATCTGAACAGATCTAGACCTGCATCAAACATTTTCGTTCTGTGTTACAAAACATGCATTATCGTTCACACAACTGAACGCCAAAGCTGGCTTGCACAGTTTCCCGGGCCAATGCCACTTTTTGATCTCTGGAGCAGATCCAAAAGTCTGAAACCACCAAGTGCAATGCAAACACGTATGGAAGAACAGTCATGTGTACAGCAATGCATGTATAAAAAAACACAATACAAAATTTAGGATGCATTCTGCATCTGTTCAGACAGACACAAACACACATTGCTAAAATGTATGTGCACAGGGACTTATGGTTCCCATGTGAACATACCCTTGAACAGGTATCAAAGTCTTTTTACGGTGCATACAGTATACACCATAAAAATAAAAGGGTATGAATAATTAATTGGAAAAAAAAACCTGTTAATTTTTTCTTACCGATTTCCCTCTTCAGGTCCTGTTCGTATCCATCCCATCCGGGGCAAAAGTAACCGGCAGACCTCTTCCCACGCCTGGTCACGGTGGAGCCGGTTACTGTACCCCTTGTTCTTTTTGTCCCATAGGAAAGGACGGGCTTGGACCTGAAAGATAAAAACAGAAATTTTTTTTATTTACTTTTCCTAGACCACCAAATTTTTAAAAAAAAATATTCAATATACTGATACTTTTTATAACAATAAAATTGAATTAATTTTGAAAAAAGTCGTTTGTTTAAAAACTGCTTAGCCAGTAAAAGACACATTGCTAAAATTTTACTGGTGCTTGTGTATGTTCCCACGGCGTCTTTGGTCCGTGAGAATAAATGTTGTCATGTTTCATAGCATATGGAATATGCATGTACATATTACTTTACCATATTTTCACATTGACCAAAGACGCCGTGGGAACATACCCACAGGCACTAACCAAGTTCGTGTTGTGGTGCAATGCAAATATGTTAAAATATTATTTTTCAATTATCAATAACCTGAAAAAAACATAAATCAATTTAAATTTAAAAACATGCTGCAGTATAAATTTTTTTTACTTTTTTTTTTCTACATTTTTCAAACCATATTGCATTACCAGCAGCATCAAGCAGATAGTGCAAATTTAACTGCAGGTAATGCAATATATTTTGATGTTAGGGTTACTAAAATTACATGCATTTTCACGTATAGATAAAATTACATGCACATAAAAAAGTAGAGGTCCAATATGCTTGTTTATTTACAAAAAAGTAAATGACAATGCAAACAACAAGGGATATGGCAGAATGCACAGTATAAAAAAATGACATCCAATTTCTAAAAAATCCTAAAGTAAATGACCATGTCACTATTAACTGCACATTACATACAGTTCATATTTAATTACATTAATTAAAAAACATTTCATAACACTTTTATGTAATCACAGTAGAACATGTCACTTACTAAATAAATCATTGACATTTAGAAATCTGCTTTCTACATACATGTTCTACTGCACATACAATTCGCTAAATTGCAAACATAGCATGAAAAATGTGGCCTGCCCGCCTGCAAGGCCCCTTCCCCTCCTCCATGGACAAAAGCTGAACACGGGATTAATTGCGGGGGGTACTGTACACCCTGCATTTATGCCATGTGAACATAGCCACTTATTTAAAACTTACCTCCGATAAAGAGGGCACCCACATCTAGCCGCTTTCGTTGGTATGGCGCATTCCCCGGGACATGCGCTGGTCATTCTGCTGCTTGCCTCTATGTTCAAAGACACTGGCTTAATTCTGAATTTTTATCTGCAAAAATCAGATTCAAGCAAAGTCCCTATCCAAAATTGATAAAAAAACCAGACAGTCTTGGCTAGAGACTGTGAACTCTTTTTTGACCCTCTGAACGTATTTGCAGCGTAATTACGCTGCAAATACGCGTCAAAAAAAATTGTGGCAAATGATTTTCAAGACGTAAATACCGGTCCCCATTATTTTCTATGGGGATAGAAGGCGTAATTACGTCGCAAATACGGGTCAATAATTTGACAGGGGACTTGATTTGCGATCGTAATTACCTGTGAAAACGCAGCGTAATTTTCGACATGTAAATACGCCTCGTTTGTGAACAAGGAGACGTATTTTTTCATTGCAATCAATTGAATATCCCCTGACCATTATTTTAGGCGTATTTAGGGACGTAATTACGGACGTAATCACGCGCGTAATTACGTGCCATTTTAAGCCGTGTGAACATGGCCTTACACCTACTGATATGTTTTGGCTGTATGGGGCTCTGAAATTACTTATAGCAGCCCTGCCCCTGTTGGTGCACAAATGATATATCTACCCTGACTAGTCCTGTTGTTCGAGTGGGGAAGTGATGACATACCAGCGTCTAGAACATTGGACAAAGAATTGTGTGAATATATAGTCAGTAATGGAATGCATCTTTGGTCCCTTCACTGGAAGGAGATGGAAATTATACCACCTAGATGATTTATAATGTGTGTATTTCGGAAAATATCAAGGTGCTCGGGTTCTGCTTTGAGGTTAGCTGGTTAATTTGGGTGTTCTGTTTTGAATTACTTAAGATATGACCAGTTTTACTTTATATTTGTACATGTATGATGTAGATTATAACACGGTTACTGACAATTACATTTACAAGTCTAAGATGCTTTATTGTTCTGAAAAACTTTAATAAAAAACATCTAATAAAGATGCCACTTCCAAACATTTAATATTCGTATGGGATATAGGAACAAAGGTTTGTAGAATGTTAGGGTGCATTATGGTATGATATAAAAATCATGTATAGAGACTATTTCTGTATACTTTGTGCTCCACTAAGCCTTGTCCATAAAGCTTCAATATAAAACATTCTGTCACAATATATATAGTGTTTAGTTAACATTACAGTCTAGTTCGGTACCTGAGAGAAAAGGCTTTGATAACTGTCCTGGTCCTTTATGCTGCCTCTGATTTCACATGTCCATTTTTCCTCTCCAGACCGTCTCCTTACTGCCATGACTTCCAAACAGAAGGTGAAAACATTTCCCTTTTGTGGTAAACTAATTAAATTTGCACCTTTCACCTTGGCCTGCTATGTGTTAGCCTGTCTGCCGGTGCTCTCTCCACCCATTTCTGTTTTCTCATGGGAAACCATACCAAGCTGTTAACAGGAATAATGTTGCAGGATTCTATACAATTACTTGATGTAATTTAATTACAAACATTAAAACAGCCACTCAAAAACTGAAATTAATTTGGACGTCTTCTGTTACAATTTCTACTGTGCCAGACACTGATGTTTCAGTCAGGTTATTTAAGTGCTCTAATAATATAAATTGCTGGATTTTATCCCGCAGCTCTTAACTTATAGGCAGATGTACATCAAAGTGAACCTTCTCACAGTTAAAGTAAAAAAATGAGGACTTTTTGCAGTGACTGCAGACATGGCACAGTTTTTGAATACCTTAAGCTACTGTCGCTCATTATTGCCTCTGGCACTAAAGACAGAAGATATAGGAGATAAGGAAATAAAGAAGTACATTAAGTGAATTTAGCAGAGTTTTGGATAATAGATTGTATAGTAACTAATTTCTAATGCATAAAGTTATTATATAATGAACAGATAATTATACATTGAGTAAAAAGAATTTTAGAATTTGAAAGTTGTAAATTGTATTTTCACAATTTTCTTTGTTTCTGTCTATCTTCATTGGTAAGATTTGGTTCAGTGGCTGATATTTGGTTGAGATGTGTACTCATTGTGACCATAAATCATTGTAACATGCTGTCTTATCACAAATTGCAGCAGTTTTTCGAACCTGCTGTCTAACTACAAAACTCGTGTGGCCATTAATAAACATTTGAAAACCATACAACTTTATGCTAAAAAGACAGATTGGTTTTTGACCATATCATCTCCATGCTTGAACCCAATGGCAATTGGGACTCTGTAATTATCCCTGTAAATAGTCCCTCTGTAATAGTCACTATAATAATCTACCTTTTTATAAACTGCTTCCAGCCATCATTCTGTTGATACACAATACAGGTGACAATACCCTATACAACTAGAAAATATGCATCTTCATTCTTAATGTTAAGGGTATGTTCACATGGTTTATTTGGATGCAGTTTTTGGAGCAGTTTTAAGAGCATCTACACTCCCAAACAGAATAAAAAAAGCCTCCTGTCAGGAAAAGCCTGCGCCCAGGCGAAGGTCGACTCAGTGTGCATCATGACGTTATGCTCCCTCTAGGGATGCACAAGGTCAGCCGGATATGGTTTCACAGTTATCTCCTGCCCACATGGGCACCGGAAGTCCCAGGGAGTGCGAGAGGATACCCCACTCGCCCACAACCCTGAACGGCTGGGAGAGATCTGTTTACCCACAATGGTGAAACAGAATTCTGCCAGCCCAGTATACTGCCACTAGTTCCTCATTGGTTATAAGCCTAGTCCATTACAGACTTACAGCAGGCCCAGAACCTGCCTTGGGTAGCGATATTTTAGAGATCGGTCAAAACGGACACGCAAAATCAATGATCAAGACAACAGACCCGCTCAGATTAAAGTTTAAATATTTAATTGCCTTGTGAGTGAACTAAAAAAAAATATATACATAGGGGTATAACTATACGGATAGTGGTCAGAGGTGAAAATAAGGATATGGTTAAAAAAATGCAGCAGGTGTGTCTATTTCCCTTACGTTGGCCTTGTGCTGGCATACACAGGGGTGAATGTAGCCTGCTGGTTCTGGACACTCCTGTACGCTCGGCGTAACCCCCTTCCAATGGAAATGACAATGGGCAAAGCCGGGTTTCAACTTAAAACAGTACTGGGACATCCCACGCTGCACCCCCTTCACACCCCCTGTCACACCCATTCACACTCCTGGAATGGTCTACACTCTCCTCCCTCTCAGGCCATGCTGTTTTTGACTTCGGGCACAAAATAGGTCATGTCGCGGCAGGGTACAGAACCGAACCAGGTATACCATCAGAACAAGATGGGCCTTAGCTACGACTTGGTATCAAACACTGGCCATCTGCTTCAGTTCTAATGCCAGCCTTTGGTTTCTCCCTTACCATGTGCCCTACAAACGCGGGAGTGACAGCTATGCGTGTGGGAAGTTTCATATTTAAAAATATGAAACTAGGGCGAACCTGTGATCCATGGTTCTACTATAAATCCGTATGAAGTCTCAGCACCGCTTAGACTGGTATGACTCTTTGATTCTGGGGTCTGAGGACATGTGTGTACTCTAGCGTGGGCCAGGTGCTAACGAAATGAACTGACAAACCTTTGATGCTTAAATCCCTGCTGGCTTTGTTTTCTATGGATGGAGCAGCCAGTTCTTGCTGTCTTTTGCTTAATTGATGCTTCCTAGTGACATGTGTTACACAGCAGGGAGCTTGAGTGACCTTTGCAATCTGAGTGAATATGAAGTTATGAGAGCTGCGGAGGTGGCTTTGTCATTTTTGTGTTATTTTCTTCTTACCTCCCTCCTTTAGTGGGCGCCAGGGGGCAGCATCTCTCGGTGTTCTCCCATGCGCCCACTCGCCCCCTCTCCCTGTCGAGACAACCCATCAACGTTGTCGTAGTCTTGGCCATTCCAGTGGCCAATAGCCCTTCCAAAACGCCCACAGTTTCTTTTCATTGAGTCCTATGTAAAACAGTGTTGTATTTCACACACAATGAGGTTTTTATGCATGTTTTAGGTGCTTCTTTGGATGCTGTTTTGGGTGCTGAAGAAGAAGCGTCATGTCAATTCTTGAAGCGTTTTCTTCGCTGAAAATCCCCATAAGAATCAATGGAGTGGTTCAAAACGTCCTCCAAAACATTGTCGCGTTTTTAGACGCGTTTCTTGGCGCGGTCTTTGTCCTGGCTAATAATCTGTATGAGTGAAAACAGTGTTGAAAACCTTGTCCAAAAGCTCGTCAAAACTTTCTCAATATCCTCTTCTGAAGAAGCATGTTTCAGGTGAGGTTTTGATGCTGTTTTGGATGATGAAAAATCAGCGTCCAAATAAGCCATGTGAACATACCCTAATAGTAGATCACGCTGCAAATGGGATCCCTATTTTTGGACTGACCCCCACTGATCAAACATTTAACAGGTATTGTTATGATTCCAAAACTATGGAGAGCCAGCATCAATTGAAATAAGGAGTTGGAAACTTTCTTAATTCTTTACATTAGTTGAGTAATAAAAGGCTGACGTGTTTCAGGTTAGCAGCACCCTTAATGCTATGACAACTTCTCCAGACCACAACTCATCCTTGCAGAATTTACTAACCTCTTAAACTTCTTTCTTTTCCAGCACTTTCCTATGAATTCATACCTCTGGTATGTGCACACCCCCCCCTATTAAGTAAGTAGGTAGTAATATTGTCCACCATTAAGTAGGTAGGTATATATGTGGTGGGCCGTGGTGTCGATCAGACCTCTCATGTTTCCCTTGGCCTCAGCACAGTGGTGGAGGGAAACTGCAGATTGATGTAGATGTTACCAACCCTTGGGGCACACTCTGGTGATGCTCTCTCCCTCAACTGCCTGCGGTTGGTGGTGTGTATGGTGCCCTTGATGTATGGTGAGTAAGCAGGCAGGAGACAAAGGGTTAAATGGTGCCAGCAGAGGCCTCCTTTACTTCATTTCACTTAAATCTGGCACCTTTTGCTTAACACGGGTGAATACCGCAGCTGCAGATCCCTACCTGCTAGTCACTAAACCAAGTCCGAATAGCTGCCGGTAATACAAGCATACAAGCTTAACTTGTGTTCAATAAAAACGACTTTTATTAACAAATTCTTTAAAACCAATCCGTGGCTATAAGTTTCATTTCATATGTAGTTAACCATTTATTTAAATAAGTTCACCTGTGTTCCTTTTGGAGGCCGACACGCCCCCTTTGCCATGCTCGACAAAGGGGGCGTGTCGGCCTCCAAAACGTCGCGAGACGTAGCGGTGTCTGAGAGGAGAGGGATTGTAGACAGCTCAAATGCAAGGATTCAGATCCAGCATGAACACTAAGACGCGATGAACCGCTGTAGCTAAAAGCGGCGGCAAGGAACACAGGTGAACTTATCTAAATAAATGTTTAACTACTGTAAGGTGGCAACAGCAGGAAGGGTGTACAATGGAGTGTACATCCCGGCCAGGGTCCTGGCATGCACCTTTCGGTGTCAAGACACATGCCCCCAAGGTAAGGAGCCTTGGGGGAATGAAAGGCCAAAGTTCAATAGGTGTCGACAGTGTAGACTGTCGACATATGTTTAACATGTGTAATATGTTAGTTTGACTTCCAGCCATTTCCTGGGTCGGCCTTTCATTGGGAGTGAGCATAGAGCAGGGTGGGTGCTCACTCCCTATGGCTCCGCTCCGGGATTTCCTGGGAGTATATAAGTCAGCAGGTAAGCTGACTTAGGTGGTTACAACCCCTGACTACCTTTATGTCTTGGGTGGAGACCTGCTGGAAAACCAGCAGAGAAAACTTACAGACTGTCAGTAAGTTGGTCTATGTTAGTTAGAGCCCAGATGGGCAGGCGTTTGTTTTTGTTTATGTTTGTGCATGCCTTGCACTTGTATTTCTGTTTGTTGCTAATATAATACAGAGGCCCTGTATTTTTACACCTGGAATCCGTCTCCCATCTCTGCCTGACAACACGTGAGTCACGATCCCAGAGCCGCTAAAGCTCACACTACGTATGAAATGAAACTTATAGCCACGGATTGGTTTTAAAGAAGTTGTTAATAAAAGTCGTTTTTATTGAACACAAGTTAAGCTTGTATGCTTGTATTACCGGCACCTATATGGACTTGCTTTATCCTCCTTTACTTCACCCAGCAAGATAGTAAATATATCCCTGACAGTGGTAGCATTCACAATTACACTTCTTTTCTGCTAGCCCAAGCCACTCAGTAGATTAATGCAGTGTAGTGTTCCTACATCCAGTCCCTTGCATAAATACTTTCCATTGTAGATGAATTATTCTTCCTTCTTGAACCACTCCCATGCGGCCAGGTAAGATAAGGGTTAAAGCTGAGCCCAGGGGCAGCATAGCCCATGAGTAGGTAACATGATGGACTGCACCTCTGATAGCTGCTAGAAACAGAAGACGCTGATAGCCTGAAGGTGGAAATCAGTGGTGAGACAAACTCCTCTAGAGAGAGACTCCATGGGAAAACTCCCAATGGATAGACCCAGAACACTAAATTTACCTAGCTTATATAGACTACCTCTACCCCTACGCTAGGTGTTGTCATGGAGATTCCCACCATTAGCTCCGAGTGACTGAAACTGGTTACAATTCTGCAAAGTAGCATGACTATTCACATTTTACAGACATGTACAGAATACAGGGGTGAAATAGAGGTCAATCAACATTTAACATACTACTTATAGTGCAATAAATACAAATACCAGTGTAATTATCAGTAAAATTTGTTAAACAATTATAAATCTTTTGTAGTGTATTGTAAGACCAACTCCTCTACACTACATATAGACCTACAGTTGGTAGGTATATAGGCCCACTGTAGGTAGGTATAATTGTCCCCTGTAGGTAGATAGGTATATATATACAGTATGCCTCCTGTAGCTAGATAGGTAGGTGTACAGTCCTGTGTAGATGGTAAATATAAATGTCCTCTGTAGGTGGGTATACAACCCTCTTTACATAGGCAGGTATAAATGTCCCCCTGTAGGTAAATATACAGCCCCAGGTAGTTAGGTGTATATGCCATCTGTAGGTAGATAGGTAGGAATACAGCCCCCTGTAGATAGGTAGGTATATATATGATGTCATCACATGGCCTATGATGGGATATTGCTTCCAGTATTTCTTAAGGCTGAGGCCTAAGCTTTCACCCTAGGAGATACAGCTGCACAGGAGGTGTGAGAACAGCACTATATCACACCTCCTGTATCTGGCTCACAGGAGTATTCAGTCTGTGGGCAAGACTGTTCCGCCTTAGCTCTCACCTGTATGCATTTCCTGAGGACATGCGTACAGTTGAAAATAAATGGTGGGTCCAGGCCTGCACACCAGACCGGACCATCACGGATTGAACTTGGTACCCACCTTGAGTTTCACCGACTCATGGTGTGCCATTCCAAGCCTGAAAAAATGACAGACATTCATCCAGAAGGCTTATGGGAATAGATTTGATCTCCCCAGCACCATCTGCTAGATGTGACTGAGCCTTGCATTGGGAAAATAATTCAAACCATGCCAGTTTTGTTGATCCATTTCAGCCTATTATTGTATAGGGTTAAGCCAGAGAAAGTTAAAAACCCTGTGACTAGAAGCCAATTGTTACAAAAAATCCCCAAATAAAACATATAATTTAATTAATATGATTTATAAAATTTCTCCAATTAATACACATATATAATAGCCACACTCAGGGGCGTCGCTAGGCTGTTTTATTCGGGGCTCGGGCCCCGAATAAAACTCCCTGTGCCCCGAGTCTCCCGGGCTCCAGGCCGCTGCCGTGGGCTTGGAGCACCGACTGGCCCTTCAGCTGCATGTGCGTCCGCTGGACGCACATGCAGCTGCGGGCTTCTGCGGAGCAGAGAGCGAGCGCTCCCTGCTCCGCAGACAGTGTCGGACCGGCTCTGGGTCCGACACTGCGGGGCCGCCGGGTCCTCACAGCGCTGAGGACCGCCGCGGCCCCGTGCGCCTCAGCGGCAGCGTCGCGATGATGTGATGTCATCGCGACGCTGCCTCCCCTCGGGCGCACAGCGCGTCATAGGCCATGGCCCGAGGAGCTGCCGGAGGAGGGGCGGGGTGAAGAGGACAGAGCGCGCTCGCGGGGGAGTTAAGGTGAGTATGAATGTTGTTATTTTTATAGGGGTTTACCTGCTCAGTGCCCCTATATACTGCTGTGCCCCTATAATGCCTGCCTGTGGCACCCATATCCCTGCCTGTGGCCCCATATACTGCCTGTGCCCTATAATGCGTGCCTGTGGCCCCCTATCCCTGCATGTGGCCCCCATATTACTGCCTGTGCCCTTATAATGCCTGCCTGTGGCCCCCATTTTCCCTGCCTGTGGCCCCATATACTGCCTGTGCCCCTATAATGCCTGCCTGTGGCCCCCATATCCCTGCCTGTGCCCCTATAATGCCTGCCTGTGGCCCCTTATCCCTGCCTGTGGCCCCCATATTTCTGCCTGTGGCCCCATATCTCTGCCTGTGGCCCCATATCCTGCCTGTGTCCCTATAATGCCTGCTGTGGCCCCCATATCCCCGCTGTGGCCCCCATATTACTGCCTGTGGCCCCAATATACTGCTGAGGCCCCATATACTGCATGTGGCCCCCATATCCCTGCCTGTGGCCCCTATACTGCCTGTGGCCACCCTTATCTGCCTGTGCCCCCCATATCCTGCCTGTGGCCCCTATTATGCATGCCGTGGCCCCCATATCCTGCCTGTGGCCCCATATTACTGCCTGTGGCCCCTATATACTGCCTGTGGCCCCATATCCCTGCCTGTGCCCCTATTAATGTCTGCCTGTGGCCCCATATGCTGCCTGTGCCCCCCATATACTGCCCGTGGCCCCATATCCTGCCTGTGGCCCCATATCCTGCTGTGGCCCCATATGCTGCCTGTGCCCCATAATTCCTGACTGTGCCCCCCATATACTGCCTGTGGCCCCATATCCCTGCCTGTGGCCCCCATATGCTGCCTGTGGCCCCCATATACTGCTTGTGCCCCTATATTCTGCCACAGGTGCCCCTATATACCTTCTTGTGGCACCTATATACTGCCTCAGTGCCCCATATACTGCCTGTGGCCCCATATACTGCCTCAGTGCCCCATATACTGCCTGTGCCCCCCTATTGACTCACTGTGGCCCAATATACCTGCCTGTGGCCCCAATATACTGCCTTTGGCCCCATATACTGCTTCAGTGCCCCTATATACCTAACTGAGGGGACTGCTATACCTAAAATTAAGGAGTTGCTGGAAATGTGAGGATTCTAAGATATTTGTGTCCAATCCTCAGGGACGAGTATTGGCCGGGAGCAATCAGCATGAAGGTGTGAACCGGATGGAGAAGAGAAGGGAAGGTGAACGACGCTGATTCAGAAAGACGTCTCCTGTGAGTCACTAAATGTAACTGCAGTGTAATCACTTATATGTCTGCAGAGCGTCTACATACAACTAGTAACTACCACTATATGGTCACTGTATGGCAGTGGTATATGTCTTCAGAGCTGATAGTCACATGTGGGGTCTGGCAGGATTATTTGATCCTTATGTAGTAATAGTTTTGGGTCTTGGTTTTGTAGGAGGGTTTTAGTAACAATCACTTGTCTGGTAGTTTTGCTCCATGTATCGGTGTATGTTTTGGGGACTGTTTAGGGGTATTGTCATATGAAGGTGAGAAGTTCTGAAAAAGTAAATTTGTCATTGGTGATTTTATGTACAGTGACTGTGAGGAGATGGACGGGATCTGTGTGGGATGTGCAGAAAATTAGTGACAGGAAAACAAGGTTTTTCCTGTAAAAAAACATCCATAGTTCACAATGAGGCGTGAAAAATGTCGTGTGAACCCAGCCCTACCCAGAAAAACACAAAGGGCCCGAGCCCCGGATGTTTTAGGACCCTAGCAACGCCCCTGGCCACACTAAAAAACATCAATAGATGTCCAGGACTTTCATATTTCAGAACCTATAATGGGAATTAGTAGACAAAATGGCAACCTAGACATCACTGTCATCCTGTATCACTTGTTTATTGTGCATCTGCTTATTTGGATCTGGCTATAAGCAACCATATCTTCCCCAGATTAACCTAAAATAATAGAGGAAATGCGTCGGGAGCTGTTGCTTAGCAGTTGTTATAGCTAAGAGGATGTGATTACCCATTCTGTTCTATTACGTAAGGGTAATATCAGCTGCCCTTTTTGGGACAAAGATCCTGTTATTTTTGCAGGATCAGTAACAGGAACGAAGTAGGAAGAGCTTTATAGGTCCTTTTAGAGTATAAGTTATTGATTGGAATGCAAATTTGCTGAGAAGGACAATGGTACCGTAAGCAACCATTTCCCATTTTCGCTACTGATACCTGTTATATATTGTTTTACAGGGTTCTGCAATTTGGAAGTCCTGGACATCTATTGATGTTTTATTGTGTGGCTATCATATGGGGGTATCATTTGGAGAAACTGATTTTAAATAATGTAAATAAAATTATATATTTTATTGATGGATATTTTTCTGTGATTTGGCATATACCCAGAAGCCAATTGTTTTAAATGTAGGGGAAAATTACATTCTGACTCTGACAATCAGTAAGCAAAGGTAAATATAGGCAATTACCAATGACGTTGTTGTTTCAATTTTGCTTTATTTCAAAGTTAGTACAGTTCTTATCTCCTGCTTGTACATACAAGCTTCTCTAGCTACTGACGACCTCTATCTGCTCTAGCAGTAGCCAGGCTGATGACGTAACTCCCTTTATCAGCAAGACAGAGCTTACTTCTCACTTTCTGATCTTATCTTTCTACTGAGAAAAAATGAGTTGCTGAATTAGGATCACCCTTTTTCCATTCTGTCAGCTCTGCAGTGCACATTTACGTGTAATCACATAAAATATAACAGAGTCACTCAGCAGCTAACAGTGTATCTTGGCAGATGTAGGTTTTTCTCTCTCTCTAGAAGCTTCCTTTAATGACAAATACAGTTCTTCTAGCTCACATCATAGTTACATAGTTTGTCAGGCCGAAAAAAGACATACGTCTATCCAGTTCAGTCCATTTGTTAAAGTGTTGCTAAAGTGTTAAAGTGTTGATCCAAAAGCAAGACAAAAACCCCCATGGAGGTAGAAGCCAATTGTCTCATGTTAGGGAAAAAATCCTTCCTGACTCAATCTGGCAATCGGAAAAAAATCCTGGATCAACGACCCCCGCCAGAAACCCAGTCCTATAATTTGTTTATTACATCTAGAAATGTATCCAGACTCTTCTTCAGAATCTAGTCACTATAATTGTTTTGTTATCCACTCCAGAATTGCACCCAAGCCCTTCTTGAACTTGTTAGTGAATTCACCATGACAATTTCCTCTGGCAGAGAGTCCATGTCTCACCGCTCTAACAGTAAAGAATCCTTTCTATGTTTATGTAGAAAACTTTCTTTAAATCAAGATTTAGAGGATGCCCTTGTTCTAGTACAGTCCTGGGTATAAATTAATCTTTAGCGAGATCTCAAATATTGGCCTTAATATATTTAAACATATTTTTTTATGTCCCCGAAGCCGTCTTTTCTAAACTAAATAACCCCTAATCTTGCTAATCTTTTGGGTATTGCAGCCCACCAGTCCTTTTTTATTTTTGTTGCCCGCCTTTGTACTGTTAAAGCTTAAAATGTTTTCCTGTGCACTGGTGCCCAAAACTGTACAACAATATTCCATGTGTGGTCTAACCAGGGGACTTGTATAGTGGGAGAATAATGTTCCCATCATGGGGCATCTATGCCCCTTTTAATACACCCCATGATCCTATTAGCCTTGGCAGCTGCTGCCCGACACTGGCTGCTACAGTTTTAAATTTACTGTCACCCGGATTCCCAAGTCCTTCTCCATGTCACTTTTACCCAGTGTTTTTCCCTTTTAACATTTTAAAACATGTAAATGGGGTTTTTCCCCCTCATGTGCATAACCCTTTCATTTATCAGTATTAAACCTCATCTGCCACTTTCTGCCCAGGCCTCCAACCTATCCAGATCCCTTTGTAATAACACATCATCCTCTATTGTGTGGATTCCTTTAGAGTTAGTTCATCTGCAATGATCAATATTCTACTGTGCAATCCTTTTGTAAGATCATTTATGAAAATATTAAAGAGGATAGGGCCCAATACTGAGCCCTGTGGTACCCCACTAGTAACAGGGATCCAGTCTGAGTATGGCAGATAGTGTTGTTGTTCTTTACAACCCTTGCATCAGTGATGCCCTTTTAACAGGTTCATCTGGGAATAGCTGGTAGAGGTAGCAGAGCTGAAATGTCAGTCACTGTGCAGACCCACACGCAGCCTGGACACAGGAAGCGTGAGTCCAAAGAAGCTGTGAAGATTGAAAACTGCAAGATGGGGCAACACCTTTAACTCAGTGCTTGTGTAAAGAGGAACAGGACACAGTATTTAATATCTGGGATATCAGTGATTAAACTATGAGCATCCAAGAGGACTACAGAAATTACAATATAAGCTTTAAAGGGGTGTTACCATCTCAGACATCTCATAGGATATTCTACAAATGTCTGAAAGGTACTGGTCCCACCTTTTGAGAATGGCTCCCCATAACTCTTTGTGCACGACAGAGAGATTGTGCTTGCATGGTACTCTCCATTCTGTTCTATGAGATTAGATTAGCCAACTGATATGCTCAGTTGTACTTGGAGCTCCCACTTAATTGAATAGAGAGTTCTGCTCCAGCATGGCCTACTCTTCTTTTTGCACAGAGACTTTTTTAAGAAGTGGGACCCACACCTATAAAACATTTATGTCATAAATTTATGAGATGGGAACAACCCTTTAATTACTACAGATAACAAGATACAGGGTGTTACCCACTAACTCATACCAAGACTATAAAAAATATTATAAAAAATACTTTAAACAATCCCTTAATCACCATAAGTAAAATAATGTATAATATACACTCACCGGCCACTTTATTAGGTACACCTGTCCAACTGCTCGTTAACACTTAATTTCTAATCAGCCAATCACATGGCGGCAACTCAGTGCATTTAGGCATGTAGACATGGTCAAGACATTCTCCTGCAGTTCAAACCGAGCATCAGTATGGGGAAGAAAGGTGATTTGAGTGCCTTTGAACGTGGCATGGTTGTTGGTGCCAGAAGGGCTGGTCTGAGTATTTCAGAAAACTGCTGATCTCCTGGATTTTCACCACAACCATCTCTAGGGTTTACAGAGAATGGTCCAAAAAAAGAAAAAACATCCAGTGAGCGGCAGTCCTGTGGGCGGAAATGCCTTGTTGATGCCAGAGGTCAAAGGAGAATGGGCAGACTGCTTCGAGCTGATAGAAAGGCAACAGTGACTCAAATAGCCATCCGTTACAACCAAGGTAGGCAGAAGAGCATCTCTGAACGCACAGTACGGCGAACTTTGAGGCAGATGGGCTACAGCAGCAGAAGACCACACCGGGTGCCACTCCTTTCAGCTAAGAACAGGAAACTGGGCTCCAATTTGCCCAAGCTCATCGAAATTGGACAGTAGAAGATTGGAAAAAACGTTGCCTGGTCTGATGAGTCTCGATTTCTGCTGCGACATTCGGATGGTTGGGTCAGAATTTGGCGTCAACAACATGAAAGCATGGATCCATCCTGCCTTGTATCAATGGTTTCAGGCATGGTGGTGGTGGTGTCATGGTGTGGGGAATATTTTCTTGGCACTCTTTGGGCCCCTTGGTACCAATTGAGCATCGTTGCAACACCTTGTGGAATCTATGCCACGAAGAATTGAGGCGTTCTGAAGGCAAAAGGGGGTCCAACCCGTTACTAGCATGGTGTACCTAATAAAGTGGCCGGTGAGTGTAGTACACAAAAACAGTAACCATCGCCACCATTTTGCTTAGAACCTTCCCTATTACTAATATTAGTCCCTGATAAGCCTTACCATGGGTTATAAAATGATAAAAATATTAAATATTACATTTCTCATTGTTTGAATGGTCTGCGTTTTCATCCAAGATTCAAGTAAATGTTGTGCTGTAAACAAAGTTGCAGGACTGCTGTTCCAAATGAAAAAGTGCAATTCAATGTGGGATTTAACTAATTTAAAATTAACTATATTATTTATTATGTATTAGTTTTACATTTCCATTACACATCACTGTGTGTTCCAGCAGGTGGTGAACTGATGATAGGGTAGAATGTTGACGGAGGAGGAAGACTTACAAGTGCACTTGAGGATGCTGTACACACATGTAGTACACAATATTAGGCAATTACAGAAGCTATCCAAATAATAAAAGGCTATGCAATCAGAAAAATAATTTGGTTAAAATATGTAAACTACAGGGTTATCAGCCTATTCTATATGCAAATTGTTCTAATCTGTAAGGTCTAATGATTGAGATGAGTAAAAAAAACAAATATATAATTTTAGAAAGTATTAGTAAATCCATTTAGTACCTCTTCAGAAGCATTAAAAGCAATTAGTGATTTAAATAGAAATTGTACTAATTGCTTATATTGCTATTTGTTTGAGGAAAAAGTGCCACTTGTGTGCTTGACAAATTGTTTATAATGATTATCATTGTGCAGGTGTAGAGCAGGGAAATTTGTAGTATGTAATATCATAGCAGATAAAGGAAACTGAATACATTTCTAAAAATGAAGGACAATCACAAAGAATAAGTAGGTTACATGAGAGATAAAAGGTGGAAGGAGAGTTGAAGAAAAATTTGATACATCTCACTTTACAGCTCACAAGATACATTTTGGATATATTCCGTTATAATGGTCAATGCCAGTCACAAAAAACAATTGCATTAAAAATATTCAGAAAAATGTATGAAACTTATGTACGAAACTTGGAGCCGACACGCCCATTCTAAATTGATATAGGTGAGTGCAGAATGTGACAGTACTGTATATATGAACCTATTGGATGTGGGTTCATAAATGTGGCATGTGGTATGCCTTGCATAGCATATCTTTGGTGCATATTTCTAGCGCATAGTACATCTTTGGCACATATCACATCTTTGGCAAATAGCACATCTTTCGCTCATACCACATCTTTGGCTCATAGCAAAGCATATATTTGGCACAAAGCACATCTTTGGCTCATACCACATCTTTGGCTCATGGCAACGCATATATTTGGCGCATAGCACATCTATGGCTCATAGCATAGCACATATTTGGTGCATATCTTTGGCGAATAGCACACCTTTGGCGCATTCAAAAGTGCTATGCCTGTCATAAATTATGGTGTGCAACTGTTTATACATCTATAGAACAGGGTTTCAACCGTTTTTTTGGTGCAAGATACGACAAAAAAAGGCGCAGACCCATTTATACATGTTGCTCCTAGTTTTTTATGAGCTGAAACCTGCAACAAGTAAAGAACATTCTCAATTATTGCATGTCCACTATAGTCCTGTATGGCAAATGTTGCTGTTTTTAGAACTTCCATAGACTTAAATGGAGAGAGCTGTGCACTCTCTGTACACTTCACTTTACCTTCACCTAGTGGAACAGTGGTCAGGGAACCCCATGCTATAAGTATTGGTATGCACCTATCAGACACTCACAACATGTGCAGTGAATATGTCTCAGTTTTCTGTACTGGTAATACCCTTTAAAGTGTAGCTCTGATTTGGACACTCTCTACACACTATAACGAACTGCAGAAGTGACAACTTTTATTCCAAATAAGGTGTCTAGGGAACAATGCTGGAAGCTGGCTTCTTGATATTTTGATAAATTAAGTCAGTGCCTCTGACTGTAGTTTATATAGGTGCCCACACCTGATAAGAAATTCGGTATTGAAAATTGATAAAACAAAAGCTGTGTCACAAAACCTTTGACTATGAATAATTGTCATTACACATTCTTTGCTGGTAGTCTTCTGGATTTTGTCAATGTTTATTGTCAGTGTCTAACTAATTGTGAAAATGTTGGATAGATGTTTAAAAGACACAAATGAGTTTCTTGAACGGATGAAGGATCAAATGCTGTTCTCTGTAGTGTCACAATCTACCTAAAGATGAGTGTAGGGTCTTCTAGATCATGTGTGGTATTTAGTGCATGAATGTAGTGAGAAGTCTAAGGTTCCTCTGTATGCATATTTCAAAAAGACATAACAATGAAAGTGGGGTGTAAACATAACATTTGAAACTCTTTTTGCCATAAGCAAACTTAAGCCCCCTACTTAACCACAAAAGGCTAACTTTTGAACATTAAAACGTAATAACTTTTAATTCATACACTTAAAAAGAGCAAAAAATATAGAACCAAAATAAATATTAAAAGTTACAGATTCTCTTGTACCTCAATTTACAAATATGAAAACCAAAGTGAAAAATGTGGGAAAACACCAGTATAGTATTTCCAGTTTCAAAACCTGCTGGACATAAAATTAACTGTTATCCATGTAGTGACAAATTTTATGTTCAGCTGAATAGGACACTGAGAAGATCAATGCTCCTAAACAAACCTGTAACAAGCTGACAATCTCATCCCTAAAATCGCCAAGGTAAGGGAAAAGACATTGCTAATCTTTAACCCTGATTGGTCGGTGTTTCACAATACACATGGACAATGATCCAAAACATAAAGCCAAAACAACCCAGGAGTTTATTAAAGCAAAGAAGTGGAATATTCCTGAATGGCCAAGTCAGTCACCTGATCTCAACCCAATTGAGCAGCATTTCACTTGTTAAAGACTAAACTTCAGACAGAAAGGCCACAAACAAACAGCAACTGAAAACCACTGCAGTAAAGGCCTGGCACAGCATTAATAAGGAGGAAACACAGCGTCTGGTGATGTCCATGAGTTCAAGACTTCAGGCAGTCATTGCCAACAAAGGGTTTTCAACTAAGGATTAGAAATTAACATTTAATTTACAATTATTTAATTTGACAAATTACCTTTGGTTCCTTTAAAAACAGAGTGGCACATGTTAAGGAGCTGAAACTCCTAGACTATTCATCCAATTTTAATGTGGATACCCTCAAATGAAAGCTGAGAGTCTGGACTTTATATCCATGTCCAATAAATAGGTATACGTTATATAAGAATATGTTTCAGTAAACAGGTACAAAAAATAAAATTTGTGTCAGTGTCCAAATATATATGGAGCGAACTGTAAGTATAACTACCTAGTTTGTCTAAAAAAGCTAGACAAGGCTAAACAAACACCTAAGTTATCAAACAGGATGCCTGTCTAAATTTACACAATCTAAGTTTTAGACAGGAATAGTAAATGTGCTGTACTGTATCCAAACAGGTCAGAGAAAAATTGCAATTTGAATGTGTTTTTGTTCTGTCCAAGATGGTTTTATATAATATTTTGTAACTATTTTTGTTTTATGTTCGATAAGCTTATACAATATTTAGAAATATACACCAAAAGGATAGATGGAACCAGCGATGGAGCAGATAAAGTGGTCTTTTATTTCATATTTCCAATCCACCAAACAGGTGGTGCAGGGGGGGGACACAGGAACCGACGCGTTTCGGGCTCTCATATAGCCCTTGTTCACGGTGACCGTGAACAAGGGCTTTACGAGATGCCCGAAAACGCGTCGGTTCCTGTGTCCCCCCTGCACCCACTGTTTGGTGGATTGGAAATATGAAATAAAAGAAACCCCTTTATCTGCTCTATCGCTGGGTCCATCTATCCTTTTGGTGTATATTTCTGAATCGTGGCTCCTGAACTGAGGGCCGGGACGTCGTGCGATAATGAAGAGCGCAATGCAGCTGGTTGCATGAAAGTTCTGTCAGCTACTTTTTGGTGAGCTCATGCCTTTTATTGCCTTTTGGCATATAAGTTGTTTGTTTGCTTTATACAATATTTACTTGCTGCATATTCTGAGTGTAATAGGTTTTGGGATCCTCCATGTCATCACACATGAGAAAGGGGGCATGTCATCCTGAAACGTAACATGATAGCATTCTCTGAAGTTACAGCATACATAAGCTGCATAAATAAGCCCAGTGTCAGCTTTCCTGACACTGCCTGCCATGATATTACTGAAAATATTGTGCTACAGCTTGTAAAAGAGGAAATTGTAATGTTAACATCATTTTAGAGAATTTCTGTTCTCTGACAATTAAAAGGGTTTTCTCATCATACTTTTCACAGAGCCACAGGTAGTTTCAGATTCACACTTTCTGATTAGGCAGTTGGTAGTTCTATAGCAGTGATTGACATATCATGTTTGCTGTTCCTAACTGATGCTGTTACAGGGACATGAGTGCAGGAGGTTTGAAAACTGTAATGTACAAGGCTGCAGAGTTCTAAAGGGTAAGTAAGTAATGTAAACAAGCTCCCTCTTTCAAGATAAGGAACATAGCAAGGAGTGATGTCACCATCCTGCCCAATGTTCCTGTATGTTAGACCAGACAGAGGTGGCTGGTAACTAGGAAGCATGTGCGCAAAAGCAGCAGATTAAATATACTCCGAACTCTGAAGAGAAGCAAAATCAGAAAAGCAATGTGTTTGATAATAATCTTTATTTACTTTTGCTTATAAAGCTAATCATTGTGGTGAGAAAACCCTTTTAATGTTCATTATAAAATATGGTTCCATACCACACCAGCTCCATGTTTTTGCATAAAATTTTACAATAGTGAGACATAGACAAAGAAAGATACTTTTTTGGCTCACAACTTAATTTGAACTCCATTGCTTTGCTTCTGCTATTGATAACATTTGTCAGCTATGCAATATTAGTGGATAGAATTTACATACACATATGGCTAGGTTTACATAAGACAGTAGTCTTCAGGTCTGATGCAATTTTTAGCCAACATAAGCAGAGGGTATAACAAAGAACAGAGGTAGAAAATCCTTTGTCTTAACTTTCCTGACTTTAAAATACACTGTAGACTATATATTAATTTAACTCAAGGGATGTTATTTTTTTTTAACTCTCAGTCTACATTGCTTTTTAAGGGGGATAGTTCCTTCTTTTTGCATCCAAAGCAGCATGCATGGGTATGCCTTTGTAGGAAATCAGAGGCATACATAGGTGCAGTAGGACACCATAGACTTCTATGAGTTTTATATTATTGCTCTATACAACTTTAAGGTAATAGGCATGTGTTCCAAGTAGAATTATTGCAATTTAAGTACAGTTACTACATCTTTTTCTGAAAACTTGAAAGTCTTTCCAATAAACATAAGTGAGTTTTGGTCTTAAAAGGGTTTTCCCTTCTGGCTGTTCCACAGATTCTATTCTTCACAGCCAGCTTTTGGCACCCAATTCCTGGTTCTACAGCCCTGACTGACACTTTAGCTCTACTATTCCTATCTGAATCTAACAAAACAAAAAAACCTTGTAGATAGAAAGAATTACAAATGAAAATAAGTTTTTTCAAAGACAAAAGAATATACAAAAATGCTAAAAAACTGTTTTATTAATTCTCAAAAAGATGTTAACACAAACAGATAGTTGCAAGACTTAAATAATAACAACATGAGACAATGAGTCAGTTAAAAAACATAAATGACGTCATAGCCAAAGTAAAAAGGACAAACAAAAAAAAAACAAAAATGGGTGTACAAATCGCAAAAATAAATAAATAATTTGTATAATTTCAGTATGACCTGACTATATCAATGTGTCCACCCAGAAAATATCTGCAAAATAGCAACAAATAGAGTATACCTCAATCATAATCTGAGTGTTACGGACGCTCAGTGAGCGGGAGGTGGATCCACTGGTCACCAAGTGGAGTTGGTGAAGCCTATGCCGAGGAGCGGAGTCTAAGGGGCAAAGCGGGAAGGACTTAGCTGCAGCGAAACCTCCAGGTCGCTACCCCCGACGTAGGTCCTGGTGGTGACAGCCGAAGTGGTAGGCACGGAATAGGACAGAATACAGAGAGACACCACAGGAAGACTGGCGGGCACGGCTGGACCGACGTGAGTAGAAGCAGGTTGGCTGGTAGCAACGGATGCAGAAAAATGGCAGAAACATATGACTGACGTATGCCAAATGCAGGAACAAATGCAAGGAAAGGACATCAACAACTGAGCGTGGATAACAGGAAGTGGCTCCCTTAAAAAGCTCCAGCAAGAATGGGATTGGAGGAGCAATATTACATGTTGCGCGCTGGCCCTTTAAATGCAGAGAACTGATGTGCGCGTGCCCCTAGTGGGGAGGAAGATGCAGCAGGTGAGCAAACAGCAGCTTTTTGTGCAGCGCGGGGATGAGCAGCTAGTACATGAGGTGGGAATACCCTTTTAAATAACATCTTAACCCAAATTATAAAGCTTCACTTGTGTTCTTATACTCATTAGGGCTGGGACTACCATCAATAATTCCAGGGTCATATACAGCTGAAGCATCTCGGCCCCTAACTTGGGCCATAAAATGGGCCTCTTTGTTCTTATTTTGACAGGAGTACTACCAAGTAGTCCACTTGATAGAGCAGCTATTTGTGTACCCAGACTGTTTCCTGTAAATAAAACTACTAAATTGTAGCCACATTCCACAGTTTGGAGTTATTTAGAGGTGGTCTGAGCTCCTTGGATTTTTTGCCGCAGTTTTGAAGACTAATGTCCTGTGGGTTTGCACACAGATAAGGCAATGTTCACATTTGCATCCGAGGTTTGTTTGGAGCCCCCATCGCAGAGGTGCCACTAGATCTGTTTAATGATGGACAACAACGGTGTCCAATCACTACAGTAGGGTCTGTTTACTTTTTACATCATGATTTTAGTAATTTTAATGGAAAAAAGTGCCACACGCTGGTCAATTTTTTTAGTAATTTTTGATGGAATCTGCAATAAAGGCTCCAATTGGAATCCCAAAAACAAATGTGAACTGGGCCTAAGCCCTATTTTTTCTGTGATACATATTTCATTTCCTTGGCACAACAAAAGAAAAATGTTTTAGATCATGTTTTACTTAAAAATGTTAATACAATCATTGAAGATTAATAGTAAAAGATCAATTTATCATATTAAATTGATCTTTTCCTGGATTTACAACAGCCCAGCCAGTAATTTAATGTAGGCACAAATGGGTTTTGGATGCAAAAATAACAGGATTTTTATTAAAACGGCAAAAGAAACATAGGAACAGCAAGCAGGAACAAAACACTCTACAGCAGGAGATATCACAGCATCCTGTTAATGTCCATGCAGAGAATAAGCATGTGGCTTACCTTCAGCCAAGTAGACATATGTCCGCATAACAACGTATGGTGTGGTTTGAGTCCAAGTGCAGCGTAGCCGAACAGCATCCTAGAGCTCCTTACTACAGTAAACTAGCAGGCTTTTAAAGGCCTCAAGAGGTCCAGCAAAAGCCCAGCCCAGACTATGGGGATGGCCTCCCACCCTTGCCACAGCTGTCCCAGAAAAAGAGCCCATTAAAAGCTGCATGGCAGCTATACAAACTGAATACGTGTCAGTAACCTACTGTCACTGACTAAGCTGTCACTGAAAAAGCTGCTCTTTTTCTTCACCAAGCTCCTTGGACTATGGTGGCACATAGACTGCAGTTCTGCTGCTACAATTTGGCTGGATGGAAAAATCAGGGCGTACTGTCAGACTGTTCAGCGTGACATCCCTCAAATTTTGACAGACCATATAGCACATATACCACACTGAACATGGACCAAAGCTAAGGAAAGAGTTGTCTCAGGAGCTTAGAAAGAAAATTATAGACAAACACGTTAAAGATAAAGGCTATAAGACAATCTCCAGACAGCTTGATGTTTTTGTTACTACAGTTGCACGTAATATTCAGAAATTAAGGCCTATTGGACTGTAACATATCCAATGAAGGTGCATAAATTGTTTGCTGTTAAGAATAACATATTTTTTGTCTAGGCCTTTTTCATTAGTTTGTTGTCTAACATTTTTCACTTGTAAGACAATTCAAAAGCAATTTATGATTTTCATTAATTCATTTTAATTAAATGTAAATTTGTTCTTACTTTTTTCATTGACCATTTTGTGTTTTATATAGATATATATATTTCGAAATTTTAATGAAGTTGGAGAACTCCAAATTGTCAAAAATACATCAAAAGTGATTAATTTCTTATGCACAGCATCGCTTCAGCAACCTCACGGTAACTTTTTTAAAATGTACAACTATATAAAAAAAGCACCGATAAACGAAACAAATTAAGAAACATGGTAGGATGTATTTTTCCAATTTTTTTTAGATTTGGAAAAATTTTGTTTACATGCTGCCCCCCTTCTTTTTTCTCTTGTTTTGGGATTTCCTTCGTTAGGTTTTCAGGTGCTTTACTTAAAAAGGGGTTTATGGCTTTTTTTTTTTTTATTCATTTGCGGGGTTTCCTAGAAAGGTGATTTTTTGTGATCCTTTCTTTTTGAGTTGGTGCTATTGGCGGCATCCCTGCTTGATTTCTTTTTTTGAAGTATTGTACCCGAGCCAGGGGCTTGCCTGGCGTATGGGCTTTTTTTTGGCTGCTTGGGATTCCCCCTGTAATTTTTGGGGTTCAGCAGAGCGTGGTCACCGTTGTGCTATGCCTATTGGTGTAGAGACTAGTGTTGAGCGATTTTTCGAAAATTGAAAACGGCAAGGTTTTTATGGTGCGAAAAATTTCCCGATCAGGGTAAATAAGTTAAAATCTGTGCTCATCTATTAAAAATCGCGCCCTTTTTTGGCGCTTCCCCGTAAAATTTTTGGCGGCCAGCAAATCAATTTAAAAAGAAAGAGCAGGTGAGGGTTTTGGGCGACTCAGACTGGGGTGTGTTTTGGATTGGTGGAAAAAAACACAGACTTCGTTTTACATGAACAGCGTTTCCCGTTTAGCCTCGTGTTTCAGCGCTCATAGGGATAGGACCTGCGCTCTGCCCGTGGGGCCAAAAAAGCTCATGAAATTGCATTTCTGCACAGAGAAACCTCTACATTAGTTTTGATCCTTTCAATTTTTGTTAGATTTGAGAATTGAAGATGTTATGTAGTTAGCTAAAGAATTTTAAAGCAGGCATCTACCGCTGTAAATTCACGGCGGTCGGGAGCGGGGGGGGGGGGGGGGGGGCCCTGCGGTGCGAACACAGACAAGCTCTATCTATAAAGGAACACTGGATAATGCTTCACCACAAGGACTTAGTGTAGACATTGTAGTGGAATACGTTATTATTAACAGTTTGCTATTGAAATATTTCCTGGATATTGGGCAAGCCTGAAACTTATATTGGATACACATCATTTTCTAGTAACTGCAGGTCTCTTTGTTAGCTGCACAAAACTCCACTTTATTATCAGCTTTACATTTCAGATAGGTGTTCATTTTCAATTTACAATTACACTCTGTGACTGTTGATATATCCACCTTGCAGTTTATAATTACCAATCAGCAATCTTGTAGTCAGCACAGGTTGTTTGTTGCCAAAAATGCCGTGTATAGTACGAAAAATCACCAGTTACGTGTTTTTTTTACCTTTTGCGCACCCGCATTGTTCATTGACGAGCATCTACGAAAAATCTTAAAACAGCAATTCTATATTCACACAGTGTGAATTGAAAATGGTGTGCAAAAAAAGTAACCCGTTTATTACTATCAAAACATAAACAGTTACGTGTTTTTTGACTTTTGCACACCCCAGCATTGTCATTGACGCAGCATTACGTAATTTAAAACAGCAATTCTATATTCACCACAGGTGAATTGAAAAAGGTGCAAAAAATATCGTTTATTATACCAAAACATTAACAGTATGTGTTTTTTGACTTTTGCGCACCACTGCATTGTTCAATTGACGCAGCATCTACGTAATCTTAAAACAGCAATTCTATATTCACCACAGTGTGATGAAAGGTGCAAACACAATTACCGTTTATTATACCAAAACATAACAGTTACGTGATGTTTTTTGACTTTTTGCGCACCCACTTGACTTTTGCACACCCAGCATGGTTCATTGAGCAGTGCTTCCTATCGTAAACATCTTAAAAACAACGGCAATTCTATATTCACCAAGGTGAAATTGATAGGTGCAAAAAAATACCGTTTATTATATCAAAAACATAACTGTTACGTGTTTTTTGACTTTTTGCACACCCAGCATTGTTCATTGACGTCAGCATCTACGTAAATCCTTTAAACTGCATATTCTATATTCAACACAGGTGAATTGAAAGGTGCAAAAAAAAACCGTTTATATATCAAAACATAAACAGTTTCGTGTTTTTTGACTTTTGCACGACCAGGCATGGTTCATTGACGCAGAATCACTACGTAATATCTTAAAAACAGCAATTCTATTTTACACCACAGGTGAATTGAAAAGGTTGCAAAAAATATGTTTTTATTATATCAAAAAAACCAGTTAAGTGTTTTTTGACTTTGCACACCCAGCATTGTTCATGAGCAGCTCTACGTAAATCTTAAAAAAGCCATTTCTATATTCACACAGGTGAATTGAAAAGGTACAAAAAATTATCATTTAATATAACCAAAAACATAACACAATTACGTGTTTTTGGACTTTTGGCGCACCCAGAATTGTTCATTGACGACTAGCATTTAGTAAATTTAAAACACGGCAATTTATAATATTCACCACAGGTGAATTGAATGTGCAAAAAATTTCGTTTATTATACCAAAAAACTACAGTTACGTGTTTTTTGACTTTTGCACACCCAGGAATTGTTCATTGACGCGCATTTGTAATCTTCAAACAGCAATTTATATTTCACCACAGGTGAATTGAAAGGTGCAAAAAACATATGTTTATTATACCAAAATATAACAGTTACGTGTTTTTTGACTTTTGCACACCCAGCATTTTTAATTGATGCAGCAGCATTCTACGGAAAATCTTTTAAAACAGAAATTCTAATTCACCAGAGGTGAATTGATTATGTGCAAAAATTTCGTTTATTATACCAAAACATAACAGTTACGTGTTTTTTGACTTTTGCGCACCCCTAGACATTGATTCATTTGACGAAGAATCTACGTAAATCTTATAAAAACAGCAATTCTATATCACAACAGGTGAATTGGAAAGGTGCAAAAAAGATCGTTTATTATACACAAAACATAAAAGTTTTACTTGTTTTTTTGACTTTTGCACTACCAGCATTGAATCATTGACAGCAGGCATCTACGTAAATCTTTAAAACAGCAATTCTTATTCACCACAGGTGAATTGAAAGGTGCAAAAAATATCGCCGTTTATTTTTACCAAAACATAACAGTTTACAGTGTTTTTTTGACTTTTGCGCACCCAGCATTGTTCATTGACGCAGCATCTACGTAAATCTTTAATACAGCATTGTATATTTCACCACAGGTGGAATTGAAAGGTGCAAAGAATATCGTTTATTATACCAAACATAACAGTTACGTTGTTTTTTGACTTTTGCACAACCCCCCTGCCTTGATCATTGACGCTGCCTCTTACGTAAATCTTATAAAACAGCAATTCCTATTTTCACCACAGGTGAATGAAAGATGCTAAAAATACAGTTTATTATATCAAAAATATAACAGTTACGTGTTTTTTGGACTTTTGCACACCAGCATTGTTCATGATGCAGCATCTACGTAAATCTTAAAACAGCTATTCTATATTCACCCAAAGGTGAATTGAAAAAGGTGCAAAAAATATCGATTTATTATACCCAAAACATAACCAGGTTACCGTGTTTTTTGACTTTGCGCACCCCAGCAATGTTTCATTGATGCTGCATATCACGTAAATCTTAATAACGCATTTCTATATTTCACCACAGGTGAATTGAAAGGTGCAAAAATATTGTTTATTATACAAAACATAAAACAGTTACGTGCTTTTTTTGACTTTTGCACACCCAGCAGTGTTCATTGGCGCAGCATCTACGTAAATCTTAAAAAAGCAATTCTAAATATTCACCAAGGTGAATTGAAAGGTGCAAAAAATAATCGGTTTATTACTTACCAAACATAACAGATACGTGTTTTTTGGACTTTTGCCCAGTCAAGATTTGTTATAGACTTTGCAGTTAAATTTGAATCCAGCACATTTTTGTTTTTGTTAGAGGGATTTGAGAATGGCTTGTGATTTGCCGGTCTTTTAATAAGAGACTTTCAAAACTATTCCATACTTCTCAAATTTTTATATTTCCTGAAAATGGAGCGAAAGCAGGTGGCTAGCGAGCAAAAGAGGGGGGTTAGCACATGGACGGGGTAGCGGTACGAGGAGAAAGGTGCTCTTCCAGTGCTAGGCGACAACACGCATGCCAGCGGATCGTCAGTTTGACGGACCGTCAGCCTGTCATCGCTGGGTCTGGGCCCTGTTGGTGAATATAAGTAACGTACATCGTCGCCAATCTGTCCTTCAGTGGTTAATGCTACCTGCATTCTAGCAGTCTTACCTCTCGTCCTCTCAGTACGTCACGGCCACAAAATTTCGTCATCAGCACATCATAGCATCCTGTCCAACATGAAGCAGCCCAAATGTAACTCGGGTGTACCTCACCACTGCCTGGATAAATACTTTGTCTGGAAGAACTCTTTGATGACAAAAGAGGGTTGTGGTAAGAGAAGGCATGTTAAAAACATCAAGAGGATGATTTAGTCTAGCTCTGACGCCCAGTTACTGATTGCCATCAGAGGAGGTTAAGGAAGCCGGTCAATCGGCAATAAAATCCGGGGGAGCGGACGGCATCGCTTGAGTGACCTTGCTTGTAGCCCGCAGCTTCTGGATTGCAGAATGTCCTGGGACGACAAGTCCACCTGTGTTTGATGTTGATGTTGATGACGGACACATTGCGGATCCATTCCTGGTCTTTCCGCAGAATTTGCTTGCGAGCGCTTCATGAGTGAGGACGAGGAGGAAGCCGATTGGGGTGGTAGTGTCATACGGGTCCCGCCACCAAAAAGGGAAAAGGAGAGGGGCGGTCGCAGAAGGTCCGCTGATATGATTCCGCCAGCATCGGTCAGCGCAAACCCCGCTCCTCGCTTATCGCCGTCAAAAAGGTCCAGGACCTCTCAAGCCTGGGCCTTCTTTGAGCAAGCCTCTGATTCACCCAGCGATGTCATATGCCGCCTTTGCCGTAAACGCATAAGTAGAGGCAAGAACCTTAAGTGGTTAACCACCACCAACATGTCTAGTCACATGCAGCGAATGCATGAGTTGAAATGGAGGGAACACTTGGCCAAAAAAGGCCAGACCGATGCGGGGTTCCAACCACTGTCACACCCTCTGTCTCCGCCTCCTCCTCTTCCGCCACCGCCAAGCGTTCCTCAGCTGCCCATGTCTCTCAGAGTCATGATCAGGGATCAGCCTCCGCTTCAGCCTCCACCGTCGCCCGAGTACCACCAGCACCACCAGAGACCCATCCTACCCCTTCTCCTTCCGCCAGTTGACGACCTGCACGCCGTACAGCGGCCAGTCTAGCAGCCAGCCTTCTGTCTTCCAGGTTTGGGAGCAGAAGAAACACTTTAACCCAAACCATCCCAAAGCCAAAAGCCTGAATGTCGGCATTGCCAGGCTTTTGGCCTTGGAAATGTTGCCTTCCGTCTGGTGGACACAGATGGGTTCCGCCACGTCATGGCCCTCGCCTGCCCCCAATACCAGATGCCGAGCAGGCATTTCTTTGCCAGAAAAGCCGTCCCTGCCCTGGCCAGCCACGTGTCATCTAAAATTTCAAGCGCGTTGTCTGCATCTGTGTCCGGAAAAGTCCATCTCACCACCGACACATGGACTAGTAAGCACGGCCAAGGCCGCTATATCTCTGTGACAGCTCACTGGGTGAGCTGGGTGGATGGCTCTGGGGGTGACGGTGGCTCTCAGGCTCGGCGCACGCTCTTCAAAACCGCAGGGATGGTGCAGGGCTCTTTCCCCCAAGGTCCTCTGGTGGCATCACGTGCCCAGAGACACCAGGCCGTGTTGAAATTAATCTGCCTTGGAGACCGTCCACACACAGGTCAGGAGCTGTGGACGGCTCTAAGCAACGACCGAGCGCTGGCTGGGTGACAAGAACCTTGTGCCAGGCAAGGTGGTGTGCGATAACGGGCGAAATCTGCTGGCCGCCCTTAAGATCGGTAGGCTGGAGCACATCCCTTGCCTGGCACATGTCATGAACCTTGTCGTCCAGAAATTTCTAAAGAGCTACCCGGGTCTGGACTGCCTGCTGAAGAAGGCTCGAGGTCTGAGTTCGCACTTCCGCCGTTCGCACCCTGCTTCGTCCCGCCTGGCTGCGTTGCAGCGTCAGCTCGGCCTCCCCGTCAACCGTCTCATTGTTGACGTGGCAACACGCTGGAATTCCACCCTCCACATGCTCCAGCGATTGTGGCAGCAGCGCAATGCCATTACGCAGTACGAAGTGACACATGGCCTGACAAGCAGCGGTACGGACCTCGGGGTGTTGAACCACGAGAGTGGAGGCAGGTGAAAGAGCTCTGCACCATCCTTGCCAGTTTTGAAGAAGCCACCAAAATGGTCAGTGCGGACAATGCCCTTGTCAGCATGAGCATTGTGGTGATCTTAGTTCTGGAACGATCGTTCCGCCAGCGACGGAGGAGGAGACGGACACAGATGCGGACACGGAGCCTTTCTCTCCATCAAATCCACAAGGCCCGACAGTTTCACAATTTCATTCAGTCTTCATTAGGCTGTTGGTTCGGAGGTCCCAGAGCTAGTGCAAGGTGGCGCGATCAGCTACTCAGGGTTGCATCATCTCAGGCTAGTCAGGGCTGATGTTGAAGCTGTGTGGAGGGGCAACGGAGGAGGAGGTGTTCCTAGACACCGATGTTTACCGGACTTCCTGCCTTAGGAAAGAGGTTGCTGAATTTGAGGCGGAGGAGGATGACGATTGATGGTAGATCAGTTGCTAGTGCCTCGACCAGAGGCTTGGGGATTCAAGCTCCATCTCCTCTCTTGAGTGTTGGATTGCTCCATTTCCTCAACATGATCTCGCATTAGGCCATCCAAAATGAACTTCAGTCTCTGGGTGGGGCCACCTCCTGGATCCCCGGTTACAAAAACAAACTCAGCACTTTCCTTACCACCCACCACCAAATAGAGAGTATAATGCTGGAAATGGAGACCTTTGCTGTTTGATCAATGGAGACATCGTGTGCGTTCATGCTTCACGTTCCCAAATGTCACTGGTGCGTGGGAACATACATCTGCGGACGTGACAGCGTAGGTTCCTAGTAGGGTTTAGCGGCAGCAGCAGACAGGTGGCAGAAGCTAATGGGTGACCTTGGCAATTCTTTGTTTACCACCTCACCAACACATGCAATCGCTGGGGACCACACCCAAAACACTAAGAGATCAGCTTAAGATCATGGTGACTCGGACTATCTGCGGTCTCAATCACCGATGTTTTTGTATGTGTTACGGACCCAATAGAATTCTGGGTAATCATAATGGTCGAATGGCACGAGCTGCTCATCAAGCTTATGAGGTGTTGTTCCCTGCCACAGCAGACAGCGTTCATATATGAGCGACCTTCAGCACAGCTGGAGTAGTCATTTCAGACAAAGCGCTTCTCCGGCTTTCACAGATAATGGGTGGTTGTTTTGCTTTCATCATGATGAATCAGGCATGGATCTGTCTGATGTTGTTGTGGTTCCAATTTGCCGAGGTCACGATTAGTTGCCAGTCTACTTCACATTCCTTTTCAAACAGAAATGGTCCTCTTGAATCTTTTTTTAAAATGTATTCATTTATTACGGCAATTTTTTATTCTCTTTTCCCAACAGTTCATTTTGCTGGTTTTGCTGATTTGTGGGTGAGTACGTAAAAGACATCAAGGTTTCATGACAACACTTGTATTTCCATTTATCATCTTTACTTTTTAAGAAGTGTTCGCATTGTCACTGGTTTGAGGTGGTCATGTTGTGTGAGATACAGCTATAATGTATGGTCCTTATGGAACAGAAATGTGGCTTTTAAGTTGCATTTCTCCCTCAACAATTTTTAATGTGGCTGAGAAGTCATATTTTCTTAATTTTTTGGGGTCAAGTAGTGAGAGGATACTGCAAATTAATCATGGTCCTTTGGAACAGAAATGTGGCTTCTAAGTGACATTTTCCCTCACAATTTTTAACAGTGGCTTGGAAGTCATTTTTATAATTTTTTGGGTCAGCAGTTTGAAATACAGCCAATTCTACAGGTCCTACTTCTAATATAAAATGTGGTTTCTAACAGACATTTGTTCTTCACAAATTTTCAAAAGTGGCTCAAGGGTCATGTTTTGAATTTTTGGGGGCATTCTTGCTGTAAATTGCAGATATACTACAGGTCCTATTATAAAAAAAAATCTTGGTTTAACAGACATTTGTTCTTCACAATGTCAAAGAGTGGCAAGGGTGATAGGTTTGCGTCAGAAACAGGAATAGGTAGGACACTGTTAATGGACACATATTGCAAAATGACTTGTTTTTGCAAGATCCCTTTAACTTTAGCTATCAATCCCTGTATGAGACAAACCAATTTTAATTCAATTTAAAATAGAGAATCCATAGACATGGTGGGATTCCATCCTATTTTAAAAATGTGTTTTCTAGAATTAATTACTAAAAAAATTGCATGTTACAAAATAGTGGTAAAAAAAGTCGATCTGAATTGTAACAGGGACACACGGTTACAGGAAAACTTGACCAGATGAGGTTATTCAGAGGACATGGAGTATGGAGCACGGACCATGAGAAAAAGTACAGAGGACAAATTCCTCCAGCACGTTGAGTAAAATGAGAAAGAATGCCATGGAAAAAAGGGCACCCTGGGTGGACAGGAGCGTTAACCACAGTATTTCCAAGTGAAGCTCAATTGGTCCGCCACTCATACTGGTGGGGCATGCGCTAACCCAGGTTCTGACTTGTTTCTGAGGAAAGGCTGGAGGTCTCACACTTCCGCTTCCCGCACTTGCTTCAGCACCGGACAGTTTTCGTTTGCTGCGTCATCAAGGGCATTTTAACCTGCGTGTTACTAGATGACGGACGCAGCCTGGGCATATCACCGCACCCTCTGTAACTCGGCCCTGGGTCATTCATGTGGCACAGGGAAGTTATTAGTCAATGTCCAGTTCAACTAAAATGGGTGGTTGAAAAGGAATCCTTTTTCCGCACTTTTTAATTGGGGGTCATGACAGGTTTGGGGTTCATGCTGGTTGGCCACAGGACTGGATAGTGAATGGTCCAGTGAAATCTAAAATGGGTGGTTGAAAGACTCCTTTTCCTGCACTTTTATATGTGGGGGTCATGCAGGTTTGGGTCTCATGCTGCAGTTCTCTGGAAAGGGATATTCAATGTTCCAGTTCAAGTAAAATTGATGGTTATATAATTACTGCCTTCTGGCCAACTTTTTAAATTTTTTGGGTGATGCAGGTTTAAGGGTTATGCTGTGGTACAAGGACTGGGTTAGTGAATGGTGTGTGACTTTTTTTTTTCTGTGGCTTTTTATAGCCTAAGAGTTGTTGCCTAAGTGTAGCACGTATCCATTTGATGTTGTGGCTTGTTAAATTCCAGCTGTATTTCCAGCCCTGTTTGGGTGTAAGATTGAAGGTGTTGTTTGCTCTCCCATAGGACTTTATGGTCACGCTCTATAATCGGGACTGCTCACTATCAAAAAACCTTATCGATGGTGGCCGACTATCGCCCGACGTCGATAGCCAACATAATCGCTCAACACTATCTATAAGTAAATAGGGATGATCCATGAAGTCTTGTAATGAGACAAAGCCTTTAATGTCAACAAAGGTCTGCATTTTTTCCAGAAAAAGCGCCACTCTTGTTAATGGGTTGTGTCCGATATTACAGCTCATCTTTATTCACTTGATCTAAACATTAAAGAGAATGTTTCGGTTTTCCTGACATGTGTGTTTTATAAGATCCTTGCATTCCCCATGATCTAAAAAAATACTGGAGCATCATTTTGATATTGTGCTGTTCATCTGCTGTTCCTCCTGACTATGTTGACCGGTTGTTTCCCCACATCTTGTAAACAGGGTGTGCCCCTTCACAGTAGGACATGGTCAGAATGGACAATGTTAGACCTATGCTTTTTTTTACAAGGAATGACAGCTGTCAATATTTATATATTTATATAAAAATATTTATATATATATATATATATATATATATACAAAAAATGCTCCAGACCCGTCAGTGTATGGGAAATACAAGTATTTACTAAAACAGGACATTCTGAAGAATCAGGACATTTCATTTTTTGTTTAAAACGTCAATACAAACACTTCATTTATTGAAGGGTCAGTACGTAGGGCTTGGGATGGTTTACTGGCAAAACAATTTGGGTGTAGCAGTGAACAAACACTACATGTAAATAACATAACACACGTGAGTAAATTAAAATTTAATGCTCAAAACGTCTTCTAGCTCACACTGCACAGAAAAACATCCGTTTTTTTCAGCGTTTTTCGTTTTCTAAAAACGCTGGAAAAACGACTGTAATCATCTCCCATAGGTCATGTCCCCACGGCACGGTTGTCACCGGTTTTTTCACCCGGTTTGCGGTTTTTCAGACCGCCTGAAAAACCGGCCGAAAATGGCACAATTGTTTTCTATGGAAAACCTTTGCAGGTCCCCACTGAAACGGGTTTTCTGCCCGGCGGTTTGTTGCCGGGGGGTAAAACATAGAACATGCCCCAATCTCCGTCCGGTTTTCGGACGGAATATGTGCATGTCTTTTTGAGGGGGGAGGGCTATTCCCCGCTCATCCGGAGAAAAGGCCCCCCCCCGCGCCGGGGGACAGCCACAAAACGGGAAAAAAATTACCGGCCTATTTGTCCTGTGCCGTGTGAACGGCCCCATAGACTTCTATTGAAAAAAACGTCTGCTGTCTACACTGAGCTTCTTTTTTCTGCTGGTTTTTTCACTGGTCGTTTTTGCAACATGAACTAAAAAAAGCCAGAACAGGGCAAAAATTTTTTTACTACAGGAGTCTATGGAAAGCCCCGTACGTCTTTTGGCGCATTTTCGCGCGTTTTTTTTTCAATGAAAACCCTCCCAGAGACCCAAGTCCACCTATAGTGGGTGTAACAAAGGTTATTCTTATCAATTTTTCATACAAGTGTCTGGATGTGTCCTTTTTTGTACCTTTTGTAATAAATATCATGCTTTGGTCGCTAACGATTTTTTGCGCAATCATTTTTTTTTTCGCTAAAAATAGGGTTTTTTTTTTTTTTTTTTTTTTTTTTTTACAGATTTTGATGCTAAAATCCTTTTTCTAAACATTTTGGCGCTAAAAAGGTTATTTTGCTACTGATGCTGAAAATAGTTTTTTACGGATTTTAGGGGCCAGACAGAATACGTTTTTTTAGGGTTTTTTCCACTAAAATAAATTTTTTTTACAGATTTTGGCCTAATACGTTATCATCGCCTCTGACGGCAAAATCAGTTTTTGTAGGGATTTTGGCGCAAAATCAGTTTTTTTTTACTTTTTTTGACACTAAAAAAATTTTTTTTTTACAGTTTTTGGGCCGCTAATAACGTTATTTTCCCCTCTAAAGCCAAAAATAATTTTTTTACGGATTTTGGCGCAAAATCCTTTTTTTACGTTTTTGACACAAAATAATTTTTTTACAGATTTTGGCGTAATAACGTTATCTCGCTTCTAAAGCCAAAAAAAAGGTTTTTACGGATTTTGGGGCCCCCAAGAATCCGTTTTTTAAGTTTTTTGGGCATAAAATTTTTTTTACAGATTTTGCCGCTAATAACATTAGCTTCTGACCCAAAAAAAATTTATTTTTGGGATTTTGGGAAGAATCTCTGGTGCAAATTTAATAAAGCAGTAGCACGCAGCAGCAGCACACAAAGGACAATGTTCTCACAAAGGCTTTCAGTGATCTAAAGGAAGTGACTACTTAACATTTAACTCCACTGTAGGGTGTTAGCTTACATCCAATGGCTTAAATTTTTGCATACATTAAAAAAGCAAAAGCAAAGACGCTTCAAAAAACGCTCCAAAAAAACGAAAAACGCGCCAAAAAACGGGGCATTTTTTTCAGCTGCTTTTGACAGGCAGTGGACAGAAAACTCAGTTTCATGAACGTTTTTAGTAATTCGTTTTCAGGTTGTTTTTTGTCCACTGCAGTGTAGACATAGCCTAATGTTGTCAGTGGTTGGGGTGAGAGTCAAAGCTTGTGACAGATTCCCATTCAGAGCTATACCACAGATAAGGACTAACAATTCAATAAGCATTCCCTTTTCAAGCAAATGAAGGACTGAAACACATAACTACAGTGCTCATAATACATAGAAATAAGGTGTCAGTGATCACAATAATGTTCAGATAATTATACTTCTGTACATCAAGAGAGGGGTGTGCAAATACAAATATCAATGTAAGGCCTTTTACGTCATTTAAAGGATGGAAGGTGGTTGCATATTAAAGGGGTTGTCTGATACCTAAAAAGGGGTTTGCTTTTACCATTTCCAGAGACAGCAGCGCTCTATTCTGCCTACAGTGTCTAATATTGCAGTTAAGCTTTGCTCTACTAAATAGGGCTAAACCGCAATACCTGGCACAGACAATGGATAAGAAAAGCATTCATTCTGGAAAAAACAATAAGGCTGACCTTGGTAAATCCCTGATAAACTATTTAAAATATTACTAAACTGCCAATTCAGCAAACATTTCTGCTGAATTACCTGTTCTTCTCTGGAAGATCCTTTCTTAGTATTTTTCTTTCTGCAGTCCTCATACTTCTCTTTCTCCTTCAAGTATTCTTCCAGGGCACTGTTGGCTATGGTTTGTTCAGCTACAAAAAAAACAAGTGGCAAATGTCAATATATGGAAACGATGGCATTTTATGTTACCGTGACAAGACTTAAAGGGGTTTTCTCGCTACAAAGATCATATCTGTAAAAATGGAGACAGTAGAAATAAGCACTTTTGCAACTGGTTTGCATTACCTAAATCACTTAGTATACCAGATGCTAATCTGTGCATCTATAGCTATTTCTGCAGCAGGTGGTTGGGACACGCCCCCCTTTCTGAGATTGGCTGACTGATATGTCATTCAGCCTGTTCAGACACACCCCCTGGATGGGAAACGCCCCCTGTACTGTGATTGGCTGCCTGCACTATGTGCTTACTCCCCTCTGGGATGTGAAAAACTAAAGTGAAAAGAACTGCCTATGATGGCTGTGTCTGTATAATAAAGGCGGTCTCAGCTGCTATCTATGCTCATCTCCCAGTGATGGTTCTATGTAAAGGATCGAGGCAATTACTGAGTCTCTAGCTGCTAGATTCACTTTCCCCTCATATAACACAGCCTTATACACTGCTCAATCCCCATATAACCTAGCCTTATACAGTCTGCTCTAAATCCTGCCTTATAACAGAGGGGGGAGGGAGCAGCATGCATTTCTCACATTTGTTTTATCAGTTCAGGCTGCAGGTGCTCTGGTTACACCAATGAAGGTGTTCTGGTTACACCAATGAAGGTGTTCTGGTTACAAGGAGCTTGTGCAGCCTGGGAGGCAGATGACAGCTCTGCAGACAAAAGAACATTGCAGGAGCTCCGACATCCTCTCCCTTCCACAGCTTCACACAGAATGATGTCACAAATCTTCAGTGAGGGAAGACACGCCTCCTGGGAGGAGATATACGCCTATAGGGAAGAGAGACTCGCCCCTGGATTTGAAGCTGAAACAGATAGGAACAGCTCAAGTCTACGACAGCCTGTAATGATAAAACCCCTTTAATATATATGTATATTATATAATTCTATACACACAGTAATATTATTGTGACCAGCACACTGCTCATTGAGAAAGTCACATGTAGTCAGCTGACTTGGTGGGTATATAAGGTGTGCAATAGGCTGTCTGCACAGATCCATCTTTGCTGTCATGAGTAAAAGGGACAATTTATTAGACTTGTGAAAAGGGATGATTACTGGCTTTCAGACTAAACGAGGCAGCATTTCTGAAACTTTGCATTTTGTGCACTGTTTGTGTGTTACTGTGGCAAAAGCGTATCATCAGTGGAAAAATGGGACCATCGCGTAAAGGCAATATGGAAACTGTGCAGCCCCACAAGCCATGGATGTGAGAGATAAATGTCGGCTACGAAGATTTGCAATGGTGGACTGACACTACAATGGAGCAGTTCATTGCCAAATTGAACCAGGGGGCTATCAGAGGTGTCTCTAAAACAAAAGTTCAGTAAACCCTGCTGCAAATGGAGCAGTCGGATGTCACTGCACCTCTGCTAATGAAATTGCATCAGCAGAAAAGGCTTTAACTTTCACAGTAGTATTACTATTAAACATTTGCGGATTGGCAAATGGTTGAACCCTCTGATGAGTCACATTTTATGCTTCAGCCAATTGACAAGACATTGGCATGCCAGGTGAAAAAACAGAGTACAAATCGACATGCAACCATTGCTAGAACAACACAGGCTGGTGGAGGCAAATTATGGCCCTTCATCCTTCCAGATCACATATACAGTACATTCTCATTGTTTTCTCAGGGGAAAATGGGATCTTCCAGCAAGACAATGCCACATGTTACACGGCTAGAAATGTCTGACATTAGTTGGAAGAGCATGACCAAGACTTCCAAGTACTACCTGGCTCTCTAATTACTCAGATTTGAACCCAACTGAGCATCTGTGAAACCATCTCGATATAAGCCAGTGGTCATAATAATGTGATTTGACTATGAGTATGTCTGTATATTCCCTTCCCCACCCCCAATATGGATTTTTCTAATCCATGTCAGGGGATACTGAATGGGGCTAATTTGTGTAAAATAAATAAAGCAAATACTGAAAACCACACCAGCAATGAATAATTTTAAAATAATGAAATCTTTATTGATAAATCATTAAAAGAATCAGATTATAAATATGATGCTAAAAAATCTTCACCTCAAATATGTGAAACATGTTTTAGGTCCCAGGGGTTACTGGTAATTCATAATTTTATATACTGATGCATGACTAATAGCAAAATTCATTACAAGAACATATAATCAAAGAACATGATAGAGAAAATTATATACCATGGATTAAAAAAGTAAAATAAATCAGTAATAACATGATATACATAACCCAGAGTCTAGACAATCAATAGAGTAAACCCAAGGGAACCCTTGATAAAGCGCAGGCGAAACGTACTTCGAGGATGCACGATCTTATGGGTTCTTTATTGATTGACTAGACACTGGGTTAATTATATCATGTTATTACTCATTTAGTATACTTTTTTGATTCATTGCATATATATCATGTTCTTTGATTATATGTTATCGTAATACATTTTTCTATTAATCATTCAGTATTCAAAATTATGAATTACCAGTAACCCCTGGGACCTATAACGTGCTTCACACATTTTGGGTGAAGATTTTTTTAGCATCATGTTTATAATCTGATTCTTTTAATGATTTATTAATAAAGATTTTATTATTTTAAAATTATTCATTCCTGGTGCCGTTTTCGGTATTTGCTTTATTTGCATTACCAATGTATATACAGTATTTATTATAAATGTTAATACGCAAGACCAGATTTGATGTTTGTACAAAAAGGTAGCAAATTAAAGTTACAAGCTCCGTCAATAAAATGTAAGATACATGTCTGAAATCTAACGTGTCCATTGCCTGTAAGAAGAAGCCACTCCTGCTGTGCCAATTGCTATTGGCTAGTCTGGAAGAACAACTATGCCACCCACATGTAGGAGGTGGTTTTTGGGTTCCTCTTTAGGAATAGTTACAGAACACAATGGAACAGAACCTTGATGGTTACTAACAGTAATGCAATAAGCTTGAAGGTTGCTCATCATACAAGATGATCTAAAATATATATTGCAGAATTGAGGAACCATTCACATTTCCTGCCTCCAACCCAGGTATCTACTGTGACACTTTGAAAAAAGTACCCTATTATATACTGTGGTGGAGGCATAGAAAACAAAAGGGTAAACATAGTAACGTGGACAGTGTGAGGCAAAAGTCGAATGCAGTGCTAGTTAAAAGTTTTAAAACCTCAATTTTTTTCAGTTATTTTTACATTCACAAAGTTCTAGTACAGCAAATATTGTGAAACAGTTCAAAGGTTCAAAAGGAAGTTAAAAACACAAAAAAAATGTTTATTATTATTCTACAGGTTTTAGTTAATAACAAGTTTATAACAAAGAAAGTACAAAAATTGCCACAAAGCTGCAGAATTTACATACATGTTTGAAAATATTCATGTGATCATCATTCAATATCGCTACACCACAAGAAACTAAACTACACAATATCTTGTAGGCAAAACCAGAATGTAATCACACATCACTGATCCACAGGAAAAAAAAGGGAAGGAACGGGGAAAAAAAAGAAAAAGAAGGGGGGTGGGGAAGTGGAATAGTAGGAGACTCAAGCACTCGGATCCTCGATTTAGATAGCAGCTGTTTGTGCATGTATTCACAGGTGCAATATCAAATTAAAGGGGTTTTGCCACGATCTAGTGTAGACGTGGAATTCTCCAAAATGAGTATTTAATCAAATTTCTAAATACATGTGATTAAAAAAAAGTAGCCTTTCAAAGCTGCAGCCTTACTTATTTTTCACGTGTTTACTGCTCGTTGTCAGGGGCTCTGACCAGCTCTTTGCCTTGTGCCTGGTTGGCCGTGCTTGCATTGTTTGCTCTTCTCATCTGATGGCAGGGCAGGGAGCGAGCATTGTAACTAGCTGGAGAGCAGAGCAGTGCTAATGGGTGTGCGCACTAGCTCTGCTTCTCTCAGCCATGCTGCAACACTACTCCATGTCTCCTCACATTACAATGGCTCTCTGAGGTTCCTACACAGCCTTTCATGTGTAGGAAAGCCAGAGAATCGTTGTAACGTAATTATATAAGTAAACATGCAGTCAGTGGCTGCTGGCTGCCTGCTGGATCAGTCTTATCTTTTCTCCTGCCCTACACTCTCCCCCTGTAGTAGTCAGTGACTGCTCAGATCGTATCTTTTGCCCTGGATAAATAAGAGGGAGAAAACAATACAGAATTCTCCTATATGGTCTAGCCAAACACCATGTTTGCTCAGCTAAACCGCAGAGCTGCTCACACTGCCGAGGTTGATGAATAATGAGTATCAGCTTTGGGAGCGTGCATGTGACATCACGGAGGAGGCACTTGTTTTTTTAAAAACAAGAACACAAGGCACCTTTTTTCAAGACTGAAGAGGATTGTGGCAGCCTATTAGCTAAGGAATCACATCTTTGCAAAACCCCTTTAAATCTATCGGGAACACCCCTGGCTGCTAATTTGATTTTGTACATGGTAGGTCTTTTTGGCAGCTTCCAATTTAATAAGATAATTTTTCTCACGTAAAACATCAGCAATCTGCATAGATTTTCTTACACATAGAGGGTAAAATGTAATTCACAGAGCATATACTTCAGGTAGGCCTATCATTGTGTTAAGAAAGTTATGACTATTTGTTTAGCCTGAAAACGGCCCTGTTCAGGGCTGAAACATTGCTGTTGTTGGGTCAATAAACCACTGCCCTTTTCTATTTTTTGCATATTTCTGTATGACCTTAATCCTGGTCTATTAGGCGTGCACTCATCACATTATATACTGTATTTTATGTGTTGCTGAAAACTTTTTTTGGAGTAAGAAAGTTATGACTGTCAACACAAAAGGCCCACAGGGCTGGACAATCACAAATCAAATGGAACGCATATGCACCAAGTGCATACAAATTATTTTTGATCTCAAACAAAACAACTGTCTGAATTTCTGATTTAGTCAAAAGTTGTTTTTTTTCAGAGAAGACATCAAGGACAGCTGCCCTACAGCACAAAAATCAAATTACATCGTAATTGGATGCAAACTATTTATACAGGTATCTCAACTTTTGGAGACTACTTTGAAACCCTCTGATTCTATATAACTAGTGTTTGAACAGACTACATTACAGCACCCTCTAGGCAGGATCAGGATAGTTTTGCTCTTCAGGAAAGAGTACATTGCTATTATAATGGCAAGAAAAAAAGACAATTAACAAAAGTCGTCAAACAGACGATAATCTTTAGAAATGTAGGTTTGTCCTACAGAGCAATTGCCAAGAAAGTCACGTTGGCCGTTAGTAGAGATTTCTAACAACAAAATCCACTTGGAAACTGGAGGAAAAGAAGAGGGGAGAAAAAAGGCAAAAATCAGACAAAAGAGACAATGGTAGACTTGAAAAAGTGTCTAAGAACATGAAATGGCCATTGACTGTTCTTTGTCTGGAGTCATTGAATGCATAGCAAGCCTGAATTAAGTTGCAATATTTAAGTTGAGTGCTATGGAACAATTTTCTTTTATATGATAAAATCAAGACAAAGAAAAAATCGGATGAAAAGTTTGCGTGATTAGCGCAAAATCTTTAACACAGCTCAATGCAACAACACGTATACAAGTTTCCATTTCAACTAAGAAGAGAAGACAGGTTTGACAGGTCGATTGTCCATAAGAAAGCCACTGCTAAGACTGCAAAGTAAAATATAAAGGCTTTGAATAGGCTAAGCCACACCTCCAGTGGACTACTAAGGAGTGGAAGAAAGTCTTGTGGACTGATGAATCACAGTTTGACATCTTTGTAGGTGAAATGATGGTTTCTCAGTGTGTCACACCAACTGTCAAACATGGACGAGAAAGTGTGATGGTCCGGGGCTCTTTTGCTGGATTCAGTTTGCCACTTGCACAGGGTAATTGGACAAAAAGGGCTACCACAGCATTTTAATGCTCCATGCAATACCCTCTGGTGTAGTTCTAGTTGGTTAGGAGTTCATATTACAAAAAGACATTGATCCAAAAAACTTCTAGGTTATGTCAGAACTACCTAAAAAGACAAGATGAAGCTAGTAGGAATCATAGAGTGGAATGGCCTGCACAGTCTCTAGACCCTGGAGACCTGTTGAGCTTGTTTGGAATGAACTGAATAGAAGGGTGAAAGTAAAGCAATCTGTAAGTGCAGCACATTTGTGGGAACTTCTGCAACAATGTTGGGAAGGAATTTATGAATATCTGAATGCAATTGTAGAAATTCTGCCTCAATTAAGTAAAGCTGTTATCTAAGGTTAGAGGTGACCACTATGAAGAATCAAAAATGTATTTGATTTAATTAACAAAGTTAAAGGGGTTTTATCGTTTGAACCTTTCGCACATTTGAGCTGTCTCTATCTGCTTCAACTTCAAATACAGAGGCGAGTCTCTCCTCTCAGTGGGCGTCTCACTCCTCCCAGGAGGTGAGTCTCCCCTCACTGAAGTCTTGTGACATCATCATTCTGTGTGAAGCAGAAGGGACAGGACTTCAGCTCTGCAGCCTTCCTGTTCTGCTTCTCATGGCTGCAGAGTTCTCATGCTTCTGGCTGCACAAGCTCCTTGTAACCAGAGCCCCTGTATCGCTGTAACCAGATCACTGTAATGGTGTAATCAGTTATACACACAGCCTGAACTGATGAAGCAAATGTGAGGAATGCACACTGCCCTCCCCATGTTATCAGGCAGGAGGTAGACTGTATAAGGCTGTGTTCTATGGGTGATGGGAATAGACTGTATAAGGCTGTGTTACATGGGGGGAGCACAGGGTATAAGACTGTGTTATAGGAGGGTAGAATGAATCTAGCATTTAGATAGTCAGTAATTGCCCAGATCGTTCACCTTAGAGCTGGGAGAGGAGTATAGAGCCAGCAGCCCTCTCAGACAGTTCGTTTTGCTTTTGATTTACACAGCTCAGAGGGGAGTAAGCACAGAGTGCAGGCAGCCAATCACAGCACAGGGGGCGTTTCCAGTCCAAGGGCGTGTCCCAACAGGCTGAATGACATGTCAGTCAGCCAATCACAGAAAAGGGGGACGTTTTCTGTCCAGCAGCTGCAGAAATAGCTATAGATGCACAGAAAAGCTCATATCTGCTATACTAAGTGACTTAGGTAAAGCAAACCAATTACAAAAGTGCTTATTTTTACTGTGCCCATCATTTTAGATATGATCTTTGTAGTGAGAAAACCCCTTTAATTCCAAAGTTATTCCATTATTTTTATCTTCACTTGTTTACTTCTTTTCCTCTATTTCAAAGTACATTTGAGACATTAAACTGTGCAAATATCAATAAAAACTGGAAAAATTGAAGCGTTCAAAAAACTTTTGAATGGTAGTGCAAATATATCATACAGAGCATATATGTAAACATGCTACATAACACTGTAACATCAACAAACATTTTTATGAAAGTGAGGTCACATTAGGAGGCCATTCTAAGAGGAAAGTAAAACAACAATGGAGGCCATAACAAGTATGTAATCATAATATCTACACACAAGGACATTTTTCTTTACATGATTTCGAAATAAAAAAATCACATATGTTTTTCATTATCCAACAAAAAAAAGTAATAGTTAATTGTGGCACGATCCCTTAAAAGTACACTAGAGACTGCAAAACATGGTAATTCACAAGTGGATCTGCAAAATTCCTGTTAATTATATAATATTCAAAATTTTAAATAAAACATGAACACTTGTAAACAATTAGAAAAAAATCATAGGTCAGATATTGATTATAGAAAGTATTATTATACAGTGCATTCTAACCAGACACCGGTATAGGAACTAATAATGGAGTCATATCGAAGCAGGAGCTGAAAAAACAGAAGCAGGAAGGACTCGGCTTAAATGATTAACATGCACCATGCCAAAATTATTAAGGCACAGTGCCAACATAAGTAAACATTCTGCCAATATGTAAAGAAATAAAATTCAAGCATTAAACTGGCATTCATCTGAAGCTATAAATGCCAACTCAACTTCCAAAGGGGATTTCCTTCAGAAGTTAAAGCACCTCATAATAATTTGATTCATACCATACATATAGAGATACAGGATCTGCCATACTCCAATCACTCACTGTTCATATATTATACAGAAGCAGAGAATTTCAGTGTTGTGGCTCAGCAGTTTACGCTGCTGCACAGCACCAAAAGGGCCCTGAGTTTGTGTCTAACCATGGGTTTAAAGAGGACATCTCCTGGTATGCACTTTTTAGTAGAAAGTTGTGTTCTTTTGAAAGAACAATTCTGGAGCATCTTCTCTTATAACTCTGTGTTGTGCAGTTGCTCTGTTATTTCTTCAAGAAATTCCTTAATCTGTCAAATGTTTGTCACCATTCCAGTATTCAGAGGGGTATGTCCCCGCACTTACTGATGGTCAACACTGATTGGTCAATATCAGACTGTCCAGGGACACCTCCCCAATTGGTAACACCCATATGACATTAAGGGTGCGTTCCCACGGCATAGGACAAATACCGGACGGTATTCGTCCTGTTTTGCGGCCGTCCCCACGGCCGAGGGGGGTGGGAGGGTGGCTTTTCTCCGCGATGAGCAGAGAAAGGCCCTCCCCCTTCACATTGAGAAGCACAGATTCCATCCGAAAACTGGACGGAAGATTGTGCTTCTACAATGTTTTGCGGCCGGACTGCGGGTGGAAAAACCGCCGGACGGAAAACCCGTGCAATGGGGACTGCTGCACGGGTTTTCCATAGAGCACCATTGTGCTCATTTTCAGCCGTTTTTTCAGGCGATCTGAAAAAACCGCAAACCGCATGAAAAACCGTCCGAAAACCCGTGCCGTGGGGACATGCCCTTAATAGTATTTGTAGGAGAAATCCTAGGGGAACCAAAAAAAAGATATTTGAGAAAACATGTTCCAGATTTGATATTTCATGGATAACACTAGTATTTACTAAGACAGGAATGGGAACAGGTCCTCTTTGAGAGGGAACATCAATAAAAAAGCTACATGTTTAATTATTAAATCTGATGTCCCTTCTGTCTGAGTAATAAAATGCATCAGGCAATATATGACAGGACTGTAGAGCATTGACAATTGCAAATCCACTCAGCTCTGTTTATTTGTCAGTTGTCACTGAAACTCCTCCAAGCTCCTTCCTGTATATGACAGAAGCTATTGCCAACCAATACTCTGCAATGAGTAGGATTTTGTCCACTTTAACATGCATGCTGCTGTACAAGGAACAGTCTGCAGCCTCTGCTGTGCCTTACACCTGCTCATGCGGTTATCCAACTGCAATGATCTACATAAATAACTTCAGCTATTGGTCACACCTTCCTATATGTTGCCCGAGCAAGACTTAACAGACATGGAGTTATCATGTAGGTAGTGATTTCTACAATTAAGACCAAGTTCTCCATTGACGTTTCTATTTAAAGGAGTTGCCCAACTCCTGCCAAAAAGTTAAACATGGCCCCAAATGGCATAGAATAAAAAACAAAACTATATTCTCACCACAGATCATATTCTCACTGCCAATCAGCGGCTCAGAGGTCACGTGCCATTACAGTGACATCAAGGCTCAGGACGTGAATGGTGCATAAGTGGTCATGTCAATGGAACTGAATATGACTGCTGAGACCATGGACTGGCTGTAACAGTCACATGCAGACCAGAAGAAAACAGTGTGTGAGTTACTACTGGAGCTCTAGTGCGGGAATGGATATTTGTAAGTTTGGGGGAGGAGGAAGAGGTGGACAACCCCATTAAGGTTTCATGGGTTGCATGCCTATTCCAAAAAGTACTGCTTATGTAATACCGTAATAAGTTGCTATGTAGCAGCAGATTTCAGCTAAATTTCTTCATGAAAGTTTCTATTTGTCCATTTTGAAAAGCAAAACTGCTAATACAAACACAGTCCATCATCCTGTGCTACCATTTCAGGAGACTACTCCCTAAATCTACTGCTACATTGTTATCTGGTTCAAACTTCAGACTCTTTCTGTGCCTCTGAAACCCCAAGGGAAGGTGAGCTCTCAGTTTACTGTTTTGTGAAGTTATGTTAAAGGGGTTTTGCCATGATGTAATGTTGATGTGGGATCCTCCAAAATGGATATTTAATCACTTTTCTAAATATATGTGAATATAAAAAGTCAAGCCTGTGAGAGCTACAGCTTTCTTTTCATGCCCTTAGTTACTTAAAAGTTTACATTAGACACGACCAGGAGCTGATCTGGCCACGCTTGTGTGTTTGCACTTCTTATCTGATGACAAGGAACATGAATGAGCTTGCAAGGAGCTGGGGAGAAATGTGCAGTGTATGAGGCTTTCTGCTGTATAGAGAATCCACTAGTTATAATGTTATTATCTTAGTAAACATTGCAGACGCTTCCTTGCTTCCTCGCTCTGCAATGGGCTGGGGAGAAATGTGCAGTGTATGAAGCTTTCTGCTGTATAGAGAATCCACTGTTGCAATGTAATTATCTTAGTAAACATTGCAGACCCTCCCTTGCTTACTTGCTCTGCTCGGGCCCCCCCTCTCTCTCCCCTACAGCAGTTAATGACACCGCATGATTTGTTTATCTTCTGTCCTGAGCAGATAACAGGTATGGAAGTCAGATTAATATGAATAAACAGTGCAAAGTAATAACAATAATGTTTCAAGATTTAAGATCATCAACAAATTCTAGGTTGATCTAGCTTAAGGCTAACTTTGTCATACGTACAATACTGACAAAATTGGAGTCATGAGTAATACTTTGCAAATTCTTATTCAATAAAATAATGCTTATGATCTACAGCCAAGAGTGGAAACCAAAATTTGAAGGCACTATTGAACAGCTTTGTGTTTATGATATGAAAAACGAGATAGAATTCCAACAACAGAATAAGACTCTGTTCACACCTTAATTTTTCAAGCTTCTGTCAGTGGTTTTGCTATTTTTGACAGCAAGCACAGTCTGCAGTGCTATTTTGGGATAAAAAATCCAGATAACCTTACAGAAAAATAATGAAGAACACTTTCAGTTAATAGGATCCATCAGGATCCATTGGAAAAGCATCCGGCATAGCGGTCATGGCTCTGTTACAGACAGACGCCATGAGTCTAATATGAACAAAGTCTACAATGTGCTTAACATTCAGCTTAAGCATATGAAGAAGTATAATTTTAGAAATAACAAGTTATGACAATTTTCCTATACCATTCATTTGCATCGTAAATCAAAAATGCATGATAAATATTCTCATGATTTTTGGCTAAAACAGGTTTCCATATGTAAGGTTATTTCAGTATCTGCTTGAGTAGTAAAGCGATTGAACAAAGCTTCTTCTTGCAAGTCTGCAGAAACATTTGGCCACAATATATTTAACTTTATGACAGTCTAGCAACCACCCACCAATATGATAAAAAGAAAAAAAATCTGCGACTGTTGCAGAAGATTTACTCTTGAAAGCAATATTATCATGAAGACTTTAAGTTACATTTGGTAACTCCTGATAGTGACAAGGTTATAGTTTTTACTCCATACCCCTTCGTGCCAAATCATATATTCTATTTAAATTGCCAGAAGAAGTCCCCATTTAGAGAGAGCTATCACAGATCTATAACCAGGACATCCATGTGCTTATATACCTATACTATTGAGTAAAAAACCCTACAAAGTGCCATTTTAAAGCCAACAGGTGTACGTGAGGTCAGCCGGATACTATTTCACAGTAAGTCCCTGCCCACATTGGCACAGGAAGACCCAGGGAGTGAGAGAGGATACTCCACTCGTCCACAACACTGAACAGCTGAGAGTGATCTGTTTACCCACAGAACTTTACCAGCCGGGGAGACTCACCAGTTCCTTGTTCGATATAAGCCTGGTCCTTTAAATGAGTATATCAGGCCAGAAACCTGCCCTGGTAGCGCAATATTTGAGACAGAGAACACGGATGTGTGGTTCATGGATCAAGACAAAATAGTTCAGGATCAAATTTTATATATTTAATCGCGTTAAGGGCACGCAAGTCAAACTACACATACATAGTGGATTCAGCTATACATATACTGGTCAAAGGTGCAAATACATAGAGGGTATGAATACAAACAAATGAACCAGCAAAATGTGTTACCTGAGGTTAGCTTGGTAAGGACCCACATGGGGTGAGTTCAGCCCACTGGTCTTGTCTGGATGCTCCTGATACGCTTGTGGCATATATCCCCTCTCAATAGATTCAACTTAGGCCCATGTGGAACCTCATTTTTAACTATATGCCTTGTCACACCCTCTCACACCCCAGGGATGGTCTGACATTCTCCTCTCTCTAGTGTCAAGCTGTTTGAAGCTTCTAAAATGGCACAGAGCAGCGGCCCTGGTACCATTGGGACTGGATGGGTCTAAGCTACATTGGGGTTCCAAACTCGGGGGTCGCTGCTCTGTTCCTGGTACTAATCTCCTGTTTCTCTCTACCCGTCGGTCCTACAAATGAGAGAGTGACAGCTATGCGTATGTGGCATTTCAAATTTGAAATCGGGGTGTGCTTATGATGTACGGTTATGACTTAAAGTGGACATAAAACTATGATTAAGTCTACAGAATCTTGTTGTTCTATGCTGGATGGCCTGATCCCCTGCAGTGCTGATGACCAGGACTCCAGAGAGTCTACCTGTGGTGTGAAATTGCACAAGCACTGCAATGCCACTTCCTCAGTAGCATTTGTTGTGCAGTGGGGAAAAGTCCCGAATCCTGGCTCATGTAACTAGGGGTGAATTTTGTCATGAACCTCACAAGAGGTAATCAGGGGTTTTCCCGAGCAATTATTTCTCCAATGTTTTTGGTAAACTCTTGGTGACGTCATGTACTGTATGATTCTCTTAAAATTATTAATTTTTTTTTTTGCAACCCCTCAGACTGCTGATATTTGGACTGCCAAATCTATTGAAGGGCTCTCGGCTGTCATGCTTTTAACATGTAAAAAAAAGGTGAACTTTGCAAAACTAGAAACAAATTTTCATCGAAATATCACCTACAAAAAAGGTCTGCTTGCCAGATGTTTAAAAATATCAAGCAGGATTTCAGGATAACCAAACAAGGCTGTGTTAAGTCATTGGCTCAATTCAACAGCAATAAAGCGCTCTACATGATGCCGGACTAACTTATTATAGGGGGTCTCCACTAGAGCTGGGCCATATGGCCTAAAAATAAAATCTGTATTGCTTATGGATGATTCCCAATTTTTTTATAGTTTCTTTTTTTGTCCTCAAAGAGACTTAAAAATAAGTTTAGTGAGTCGACATCAGGAGCAGAAGTCTGATGTATTCCATGCAGGCTTCCTACTTTTAGCACCAAGCTGTGATGGATGGATGGATGGTGTTTTTTTTTTATCTACAGTTTTTTGAGTGGTATTTTTCTATACACATAAGTTAACAGAAGTTTATAATTTTTATTATATTTTTTATGGAGAAATTGCAGAAAAAGAAGCAAATATACCATTTACCTATCATCACAAATAATGTGTGCTGTTTTGAACTGTGTTATGGTGACTGGGATAACAGATATGTCTGTTATTTACTGCTTTTTAGATGTTTATTGGCATTTTCTATATTTTTTTAGAAATTAAGTTACTGAAGAATAATTAACATTTTTGTCAATTTTATTACTGGACACTTACTCTACTTGTAATGCACTTGCACCACACCAATACATCTCTATAAAACGGTACAATATGGTTGACATGTCAAATTAATTATTTTAAAGCGCCATGGAATCCATGGCGCTGTACATTCAAGGGGGGTTACATACATATGTCAAACGAGTACAATGATAAATGATGAATGACTTACAATTGGTACAACAGAGGGAAGAGACAATAGGTGGGGGCAGACATGTTTGTTGGGTAGTACTGTGGCAGGTTATAAGCATTCCTAAAGAAATGGTATTTCAGGTTGCTTTTGAAGCTGGTGAAGGTGGAGGAAAGTCTGATGTGTTGGGGCAGTGAGTTCCAGAGTGAGGGGGAAGCACGGGAGAAGTCTTGGAGACGGTTGTGTGAGGAGCTGATAAGGGGAGAGCAGAGGAGAAGGTCCTGAGAGGAGCGGAGATTGCGTGAGGGGAGGTATCTGGAGATTAGGGCAGAGATGTAAGGAGGGGAGAGGTTATGGAGAGCCTTGTAGGTCATGGTTAGTAGCTTGTATGAATATTGGCGCTGACAGGCCAGTTCTAATTCGCTTTAAGGTAGTATAGACTGAGCCAGAATGTATGAACCTGTTCTACTGCAGGTCATACATACAGGCACAGTCTAGTGCCAATACGACAAGTCTGGCTCAGGCAGAACTCCTTTAACTTGGTCTGGCTGTTCTAACTGTTCTGCGCCTAGGTTGGCGTCAAAGAATCATAACTGTGTCTACTTCTATGAATGTGGTGCGACACGCCCCCTGAACACCAGTAATCTTTGGTGCATTACAAAGGCACTTATCACGCCAAAGTTTGGCGTGCACCTGTTCATACATTCTTTTTGGCTCAAAGTCTACCAGAAAACTGGCGCAGCCCCATTCAAACATGTCGCCCTATGTCTTTGTTTAAAAACAGCGGCAACATATTCTGCAGCACTTTAAAATGTAAGCAGAACAAGTTGAACAACAACATGATTAAGATTTACAGGCAGATAAAAGTCCCCCATAGATTGCAGTGCAGCCTGTAGTTCACTTATGTGTCTCTGCATGCCATTCCAAGATCCTGAGTTTGCGCTCCAGCAGGAACCAAGTGAAATGAAAGGCTGAAAAAATATTTAAATATACAGAGTCTTCCTCTGAGCACCATCTACAGGAGAATCTACAAAGGAATTTAAGGGTCTTCCCATCTTGCATATTTATGGCACATCTACAGACTATGTCATACATAACTGATAAATTTGGTTCCCACCTCTGGGACCTGCACCTATCTTAATAATCAGCATACCCATATACCTAGACCTTAAACCTACCGTGGCTGCAGTGAAAAGAAAAGTGGCTACATATACGCACACCTCTTTCTGCTTGCTTCAGTGGAGTTCCGAAAACAGCGAAGTCTGTCCTTGAGCTAGACACCTCTGTCACCTCTATACATCTCTTAAAGGGGTTGTCTCACTACCTTGATTCATCTTACCTCAGTCCTGTTTTCTTGGTTTCACTTTGAATTCAGGGGCGTGTTTACTGACTTCTATTAGGTGGCAGTAAAAGCCAGGTATGTAGATATAGCAACCAGTGCTGGCAGCATATCAGGAGAGATTGAACAGGTCTGTAGCAATAGCGACCTGAGGAGCTGATGCAGCCCATATAAAAGGGGATATCTCAGAATAGGTAGGACACTGTTAATGGACATATACTGCAAAGTGACTTGTTTTTGCAAGATCTTTAACATAAAAAGCAATCCTTGTAGTGAGACAACCCCTTCAAAGCTATGTTAGGCTTCCGGTCTACATTGCAAACTGCACTGGATTAGAAAACACTGCATTAACCTCAGTTTAGGGTAGCGGGTAATGTCTGATAGGTTTCAGAGATGGGACCTGCATCTATTCTGAGAATACACTCAATTGGATGCAGTTAGAACTCTCACAGAAGCGAACGGAGAGAAAGATGCACATGTGTGGACATCTCGTCATTCTCTGCAGCAAGGATAAGAACTGAGGGTATGGGGACACCCACTTTTTAAGTAGATGTGGGTCCTAGAGGTGAGACTGGCTTCTATCAGACACTGTCACAACCTGCAAGTGTGTTTACATAAATGTAAAAGATGGGAATACCCCTTTAACATGTAAAACAGAACAGCCCCAGTGGTGAATTAATCCACATAATATTGCAGCCTTACTTCCCACAGTTTCAGCGCAGTGAGCTTCGGCTGACTATGGGTTCAAGATAGAATATAACCTTTTTCAGCATCATATTATGAGGTTAAGCAGGAGAGATTTCAGAAATGCGACACTAAATTCAATGCAGTACTTTCCAATTCAGTCAAGCTTGTAGCATAGAATGGAAACCGAACATGGTTTTAAGAGCACTAGGCTGGTCTCCTCACACACTTTAAAAACATATTCTTAGGTTAACTGGCTTCCTATGAAATTGGCCCTCATGTGCGTCTGAGATAAGGAAATTAGATTGTGAGCCCCACAGGGGACAGCAAGCCATGTGAGTGATTGCAATCTGTGTACAGCACAAAACGTGCACGTCCTTAACACATGACAGATGTCGGAGGATCCAGACGTCATATACTTTACCTGGAAAATTGAAATCCTGTATTCATTATCATAAAACATCTGGTAAGCAGATAGCTTGTACTAGGTAAAAGATTGATACAATTTGTCTTCAGCTTTTAACTGTGAACTTTTTCTTTTATTTGTGATACTGACTGCTCTGTTCCCCGGGGAGCTGCAAATCGTATTCATAATCAACAGCATTAAACTGACAGGTGCACATGACTGCAACATTAAAGGGGGTGTCTCAGGGGAGACATTGATAGCATATCACTAGCATATGTCATCTATGCTTAATTGGCACAGGTCCAACTGCTCTGGCCTACCTCCGAATGCAAGAGCAAATTGGCAATGGCGTTAGCAATCTGCTAAGCCAATCTGTCTCCTGTTGGCTACGATTCTTTCTGGGTGGGCAAATGGTTGGCCATTGCTAATGATGGGATGACCAGGCAATCTCCAGAGAAAACTAGGCAGAGCCTAAAGGAGATGGAGTGACATCAGTGGCTTCAGCCACGTTACTCCACTTATCAGAGAGGCCCAGTCCCGAACCAATCAGACCTAAATGGCAAATCCTAACAATAATGTCATTAATTTACCTTCCATGACAACACCTTGCATTAACAAGTGTACAGGGCACGGAAGCATTTGTGAATTATTTGGTAGGTAAGTATTAAGCTTCTTTAGGTCACAATATTAGAGATAAATGGACTCCTTGGAGAAGATGATGAGAGTTTAAACCTTACAACAACACCATAAATACTGGTCCTTTGTCACTGACTAAGCACATAGTGCCTGTTAGTCCTAATGGTAACTGAACAACTTCAGATGTACTTGACATTTAATTGGTCGAGTTTCTGCTTATTTTGGCCATAGGAGTCCAGTGGGCGGCTCTTATCGGGAATGGAGAGCCTTTTTTGAGTGAATGTGCATAAAGAAGCTGTCCATCTGGAAGATCACTCACTGGAACCTAAGTCCAAAATAAGCAGAGGCTTAAATGTATACATTGTACTGAAGTTTTCCTCAAAATCCATAAGGCAGTCGCAGTCACCAAATTTTAGAACATAATGGGTTCCCTTTAGCATTCTCTGCACTGAGTTCTGCAAACAAAAAATTAGGGAGATACTCTGACAGTGGTGCACAACCTATTCTGGTCTGAAGGCCACACTGTCATACTGAAGCAATTCCAAGGTAACAAAAGTTGAAGTTTATTGTGGACACATTTAAAATTCCAAATTGAAGCACAGGTCAAAAAGAATGCGAGCTGCTTACACGTTTCAGGTTACAAACAACTATTAGACATAGTGTTGAATCAATTCCAAGGGCTGCAGTAAAATTAAAAGGAGTTTCACCGTCTGCAGGTTCCACTTACATGACTCCCACCTATAGTGAGAATGAGGATTCTTTTCTCCCCCAATCATCCACCCAAAGCAAAGAAGTGAGGACTACACATGCATGTGGCCTCTCCAATGAAGTTTATGGGTGTTATAGTGACAGTCTAGCGTATACAACTCCCATAAACTACAATGGAAATCCACATGTGTAGATGGTCACCTCTTTAACTTATCAACCTTTTTCTGGAAAGCCAATCTCCTGACTGCTCCAGAGCTGCCTACTTCTTTGTTTCCGACACTAAAACTACATGTATGTAGCCACAGACAAGCATTTCTGTCCCCAGATGGTTGGGAGCCACGCAGTATGGCATCGCAGGCTACTGTAAAAACAGGCGGGCCCAGGTTTGTCCCCCCCAAACTCTATGATGACGCCCCCACCTAACAATGGTGGCTGAAAAAAAGCAATTTCCCAAGCATTTCGGGGCTCGGGGGCCTTTGCGTCCACACGGTCCACAAAATAATTTCTGCACATACAACAGTGGGGATTTGGGGCCAACATGTGCAGCTACAAAAAAAATACGGCATATTTATCTCATTCTAAAACTTCAAAGAGAATTTTGCACAGTCAATGGCTTAAAATATGACTGGAGACTGAAATTCTAGTGTGTTTTTAAGTATATTATCAGGATTAACATTACTGTCCTGCCCATAATTCAAACCAATGCAAGAGTAAATTACAGAATGCACTGGCAGAATAATTAAAGGCCATATTGCTCAAAGGCTACAACAGGAACAAGGAGCGCGTTTTTTGAAAACACTGACATAAAAATTGGGTTTTAGGGGCTTACCATGAAAAAGGATTTTTTTTTTACTACTTGTAGCTTATTTACTGTGGATTCAGGAGAAGTTGAACAGAGATCTATGATTTGGGCTAGGATGTCACAACAATGCAATTGCCCATGAGCTGTGTTAATATCAAACCACACAACGCAGCAAATTTCCATGTAAATTTTTCTCCACTGGGAAACAATGCAATGCATGCAAGCACTAGAAACACTTAGAGAGCAATATTTTAGTGACTCAGGGTTGATCAAATGCCCCTTATTTTTTTTTTGAAAATTTAAAAGGGGAAAAAACCATTTAAGTAAAAAAATCAGGGGAAAAAAAGGGCATAATATACCCAAAGGGGAAAAGGGCCCTGGGTTTTTTAAAAAAATACAGATTTGTAAATTGAAAATTTTAAAATTCATTTCCTAAAAAGAAACCTTGCCCTTGGGTTTAACAAAAACAACACCTAAAACCCAAAAAGCATGTCTGAACCCACCCTAAAAAGCGAATTTTTTTAGAAAATTTTCTCACTTAAAATGCATAGCATACAGCTATGATATACCATCAATGTCCAATCACAGATGGTCCCACTGCTGTACCACCATTGACTGTCAGCACTCTCATTTTTCAGTCCAAGCAGATGGCTTGTTATGGTCAATGACTAAGCAGTCTGTCAGGAGCCAAAGAAGCATGCCCCTTTTCTAATGTGCTGAACTTTTTTTAAATCTTTTATTGTGCTCGTTGTATTTAACCACCCATCCAGACACTGCTAGAAATTTTCCCGGTTAAAGAACCTGGACTTGTAATGGAAGCTGCAGACACTTATACTGCCATGTGCTGTTATGTCAACAACCTGCAAACAGTTGCTCTGGAACACGCTACCGCGGGCAATCAGGCACACTCACAACCCTCATAGTTTTAAGGTCCCCAAGAACACATTTTCCCTGGCTCCCAAAGATCCCAAATTGCTAACCCTAAACCTGCTATCACACACATTGCACCCTACACGGGGCATTACAGGCACTTATCTGTATATAAGTACTGTTGGGTGTCAAGTTAATCCATTTTCATGTAAACCACCCCCTATTTTATGAAACGGCTGGAACCTTTGTAAACTAAACACTTCTCACCGTTCTTTTTCACCCATACCCCCTAATAGTTTGTAAGCTCTCAGGGGCAGGGCTCACACCCTGTGTCCCCATCTGTAAAAAAGCTTTTTAAATGTTATTGTCGTTTTTTTGTCTGTATATACCCTCTAATTTGTAAAGTGCTGCGAATAGTTGGCGCTATATAAGAAGATTTTTTACCGTAAAACTCGAGAAAACCCCATTTTTTCAGCCCAAAAAAAAGGGCTGAAAAACCCTCCCTCGGTTTATCCCGAGTCACTGTCGCACTCAGGCGCTGCGAGGGCCCCCAGTGCGGGACAGGGAGCTTCATTATAGCCTTTCCTCAGGGAGCGCATATAACTGAAGGCCGGCACGGGTGACAATGTCCGGGGGCGCCTGGCCGGCACTGTCGTCATCTCTTTCCCCCCATCGACTCCTCCGGGGCGCACACAGGGGAAGAGATACCACGCGGGGACAGAGGAGCGCTCCGTCTCCGCAGTGGACTCCGGACCCCGCAAACCTCCGGGCGGGCCCCGGTGTCCGGAGCTCCCGGGACAGGCGCGGGCATCACCGCGTGCCGCCTAAACGTCACCCCCTTGCCGGGAAGAGCCGCGGGACCAACAGCGGGGGGCCGGCCAGTGAGGGGACGGAGCAGCGGGGATCCCGGGAAGTGATTTTTTTTTTGTTTTAAAAGTTGCCTCACCTGCCTATACCTTCTAGTACTGCCCATTTCTGCCCATAGCCTCCTATACCTTTTAGTACGCCTATTCTGCCTAGTTTGCCCATAGCTACCTATACCCCTAGACTCCTATAGCCTACCTAAACCTGCCTAACTACCTATAGCCCCACCTATACCTCCTATACACCTTAAGCCACCATACCTGCCTAGACTGCCTATAGCCTACCTTACCCGCCATATGCCTATAGCCTACCTATACCCCCTATACTGCCTATAGCCACCTATACCCGCCTGTACTGCTATAACCTACCTATACCTCCATACGCCTATAACCTACCTATACCTGCCTATCTGCCTATAGCCCACCTAAAACCTGCCCAGTACTGCCCATAACCTACCATACCTCCTAGACGCCTATAAGCCCACCTACCTGCCAGTACTCCTATACCTGCCCATACTACCTATAGCCTACCCAAACCTGCCTTACTACCCATACCCGCCTATACGCCTATAACCCACTAAAACCCGCCTAGTACTGCCTATACCTTCCAGTACACCTATACCGCAGTATGCCTAAAGCCTACCTTTACCTGCCCATCTACCCATACCTCCTATACTGCCTATAAGCCTACCTTTACCCCCAGTACTAACCTATCTCCTAGTACTGCCAAAGCCTACCTATACCTGCCAGACGCCATACCCCGCCCAGTACAAACCCAAGCCTACCCATCCCGCTAGTATATGGGGGACATATAGTGCCTATACCAGACTATGGGGGGCATTAAACTGCCTAACCACCTAGGGGGGCATTAAACGCCATATCTGCTTATGGGGGACATTAAACTGCTTATACCGCCTATGGGGGGATTTTAAAATGCCATAACTGCCTAAGTAATTTTTTGGAAATTATTTTTATTTTTTAAAAAACACCAGTACCGCTGGTTTTCCACCCAGGCTTATACTCATCAAAAAGCTTTCCCCTTTTTTTTTGGCAAAAGAGGTCCTCGGCTTTTACTCGGTCGGTTAACTCGAGTAATTTCGGTAATTATTTTCCGTTTCTTAGAAAAAAGGGGAAATTTTAACATTTGGCGATTGGTTTATTAGATCACAAATCAAAGTTTGTAAATAAACAAGATCCTTGAATAACAATTAGGAAACATAAAAATATCTTTAAAAACTAAATTTTAGGACACATATGAAATAGATGGCTAAAAACATGTTTGGCTCTACATAAAACCTATAGTGATAGAAATACAGTGTGGTCACCACACTGTTCATTTTAAAAAATTTTCCGCAAAAAAAAAATCATTTTCAAAAAGGGCCAAGGGTTTTTACAAAAAAAAAGTTAAAAAATTCCCACAGGTCCCCCCCTCCCGGAGCTCCCTAGAAATCTGCTCCTCTTGATATGCAGGAGAGGCTTGTGCCCCATTGTAAATGAACCAAGCATGAGCCTCTCCTGTGTGTCAGGATGAGAACAGAAGAGTAGATCACTGGGGACCGGAGGAAGAACTGTAGGTGAGTATAACTTTTTTTTATTGTTTAACCTACCCTGACCACAATGAAAAATAATTTTTATTTGCCGGACGACCCCTTTAAAAGTCATTCTGGTGTAAGGACACCAAATGATCACGTTTGATAGCTTTAGGTAATAAATGGATGGGAAACCAATATTATGGTCAACATGAATTTTCACATCTGGACATGCAGGAGATTGGCACCTTGAAACGTTAGGTTGAATTTCAAAAACTGAAATGCTCTCCAAGATAATGTTTCAGAAAAAAATGACTAAGAAATAAACGGTCTAAAATTTTGGTCCCCGAAAAAAGTACAAATATCCAGCTCCAACCAGGTAAAGGGAAAAATCTTGTAGTTTATTTCATATCAGATTAAAAGCTACATGCAAACACCACACACGAAACCCCCTAGTGGTTTTTATTGTGTGGTGTTTCGCATGTACGCTTTTAATCTGAATATGAAATAAACTACAAGATTTTAACCTTACCTGGATTGGAGCTGGATATTTGTACGTTTTTGGATTCATTGCGGGATTGCTTTGAACCTATCCGCGCTACTTCCAGGGGGTGGATCACTTGTGCGGTGAGCTGTGTCATATTTTCAATGTTAGGTCTGCCAATAGAGGACAAGCTTAAAGGGGATGTATCACTTTACCAGTTTGGCTGTTTTCTTTGAGTTTAAGCTTCTCACTTCCTGAAATCCAGGGGCGTTGCTTCTCCTCCCAGCTGGGCGTTTCTTAACTGAAGGGGGATGACATCACCCCCCTCCCTCATTGTTCGTGCTCGCTCCAGAGACAGTGTCATTGTGTGAGAGCAGAGGGAGTGGATAGCAGAGCTCTGCAGACATCCTCCAATGGAGAGTTTGCTGCCTGGAGTGATGTGCTGCTAATTTCCCTCCCTGGATGGACGGCAGGCAGGATGGATGGAAGGACGGACCAAAGGATGGATGGACGGACGTATGGATCCATCCTGCCATCCATCCATCCTGCCTGCAAAGAGACTATGTCTGTTGGCTGCCGTGTGATTGCACTGACAGGAAGCAAAGCAGGACGTTGTTTGCTTAGTAAAATGACTCCAGGCTACTGAGCATGCCCGGACTCATTTTGCTGGTAGCAGAGGAACACAGAGGCAGGGGGAGCAGGGAGCATGTGCAGGAATGCGTGCTCCCGTGATCACGACCGGGGGCTGGGTGGAATGCTAATGAGTAGAGCCGGCAGCCAATAGAAGGCCAGGGGGAGGAATCCGACTGGAGCAGCTGAACAGTGAGTACAGTACAGCACACTAAAGGAAGGGAGACCGTGAAAACAAGACAGCTTTGCTAATGACATCCTATTGCAAAGTTGCTTGTTTTCACTGTCCCCTTATTCTGAGACCCATTCTATGAAATGATACAACCCCTTTAAAGGGGTGTTATCGTTTCATTAAATGGTCTTCAGAATAAGGGAACAGTGAATACAAGCAACTTTGCAATTGGATGTCATTAATAAAGCTGTCTTGTTCTCAAAGCATTCCTTATCCTCTCTTTCTGTTTACACTGATATCCAGTGCTGGTCGGATCCCTCCTCCTTGCATTTTACTAGCTGAGAGCTCATTTACATTCTGTCGGCTGTATTCACGGAGCTTGCATTCCTGCCTTTCACTCAAAGTAAGGGACCAGCACATTTTCACTCTGCACAGCCAGAAGAAACAGAATAACACTGCAAGGCTTCTACAATCAGGAAACAGCACAATTGTGTGACTGTGCCTAAACATAGAAGGAGCATTAGAGGCCGAGAGCATTTCACTCTGCACAGCTCTGGAGGAGTTTATACAAGACTGAATTCAATTGTAACATGAATGCAAGCCTGTGGTATGGAAACAGCTCTTACATACTCTGCATAGGGAGAGACACAGTGACATATGGAGGGGGGGGGATACACGGAGCGAGCATGAACAGTGAAGGGGGGATGGTGTCATTCCTTCAGTTAAGAAACACCCAGCTGGGAGGAGAAGAAACGCCCCTGAATTTCTGTAACTGAGAGGCTGTGAGAGCACTGAAACAGGCTAACTGACGAAGCGATACATCCCCTTTAAGTAAGGGTTACTATATAATAGAGCAGGGTGATGTCTAAGGCCCCAGGCATACAGCTGCCTACATTAACTTGTATTGAATACTGACCCATAGACAATCCGTGTGTTGTGTGTTGTCTTGGTGTAAATATGCTCTAATGTGGCATGCAAAGGAAACCCTGAAAATGGCCCTATAAGTTGTATGGATGTGGCATCTGCTTGCTGCTTGTGGTCAAAATTCTACCTTGCAAGATGGCCATGAAAAAAGATGGAAATTCCAGCTGCATTCTATTTTTAGGTGGAGCTGTCCTTTAATATTCAAAAGGCAAAACATAAAGAAAACTCTACTGGCAGAAGGAAAACTTGAATATTGATATTTTGTAAACCAGAAAGAACAGGAGAAACATTAATAAAAAATAGGAAACAATATTTTGTTCTTAAGAAAATAAATCTTTTTTTTATCATGAATACAAATTTGGTATGAAATATCAGGGATAACCATCTAAGAAACCACAGGAATAAAAGAAATTATTTAGGCACATAGGTTTTTGAATGGCTGCCTAAACTCGGAACCAGCCAGCCTGACAAATGATAAGAAATCTTATCTTACAGGCGTTTTGACATTACTTAATATTCTTTGGTATATAGTCTGTTTTCCAGATCACAGGCAACTGAATGAACCCAGATTTTACCCACAAACTTTTATTTTAAAATAATCTTGACATCAGCAAGTATAAGTGTGCTTCTGAGCCAAAAGCTGGGTATAAAAAGGGACTATTAGTGGAAATGGAGCATCTAAGTTATAAGAAAGATTAAAAGACCTTACAAAAAACATGGTGAAAAGCTGTTTAATGTAAAAACCCTCTGGATGTACAAAAGGGCATCTCCTCTATCTGGAGACAAAGAGGTTGTATCTCCAGAGACATAAGAACTGTGAATACATGGAATAGTTTCCTTAGGAGATGGTCACAGCAGAAACAGTTGAGGGCTTCAAAAAGGCTTAGATGATTACATGTGACAAAATATTAACACTTTTGTAGACGTATCGAATTTTTGGTAGTATGTTGATCCAGTCTGATCGCCACTTGGAATCAGGAGTGAAATATTTCCGTTTAGGGATGAACAGTTCATGCCTTATGGGTTCCATATTCTGAATCAATAGGGTAAACAAGTTCTAAAATTATCTACATTCTTCTTCCTACACTTGGTTGAACTTTTTTTTTTTCCAAATGTGCTAACTATGTAACTAATGTGTTGATCGCCTGATATCTCCAATCTGTGGCATAGTAATACATCACCACATTGAAGATATTTACCAACGTCTACACATATATTAGCTGTGAAAGAACTTATTACTTTTTAAAGGAAGCCTTAATTTCTGGGGGTTGGAGGGATGAAGGGTAAAAAAAATTAAAAAAAAAGTGTTAAAAGAACAATGCACAATTGCTAATAGACAATGCTGACTTCATATAGGATCTATCTATGAATTCCTGCTGCTAGTGCCAACATTCTGATCATTCCATAACATGGTTGGAAGTTGTCACTGGCTTCATTATCTATAATGCAGTTCCGACTTTGAATCTCACACATTATCATTTATACAGACACTATGGGCGACATGTATGAACGGGGCTACGCCAGAAGTCTGGGGTCTTTTCAGCCCGACATCTAGCGCAGCCCTGTTCGCTCTAGTTTTAATTTGCCCGCACGCCAATATCAGGCACATTACAGAGCGCCCACGGCACTTTGTAATGCACCTGATTTTGGGGGGGCATGCGGGAGGCGGGGCGCACTAGAACCGTACGAAGCTATAGATTTAATAGATTTATAGCTTCAGTATGGCAATTCCAGGCGCACTACTGCTGGAACAGGTAAACCACTTCAAAGTGGTTTACCTGAACCAGAAAAGTTGTACTCGCGCTAGAATGTGCCTCATTTATGACCCGCAGTAGACTAGGTTCATAGATTCAGGTGCATTCTACACTATTCTAATGCGCATAAAAATTGGTGTCTAAGCGCCATAAATCATACCTGTTGCCTTAAGTATTAAAAAATGTGAAACTATTTTCCAGACTAATTTAAAGCTGACGTCACATCATACTTATTAGCTTAAAACATGTAGGTAAAGGTAAATAAATATTATTACCAAATACATTGCTGTTTGGATTGTACATATTTTCAGAGCTAGAGAAGTTCTTCTATCCTGCTTGTTTACACAAGCTTCTCTAGGATATGCACCACCTCTCTCTGCTCTAATACTGGCTGGGATATCACTCCCTACTGTGTCTTATTGTTACGGTGCTCCTGCAACTCACCCGTGTCACGCTGGTAAGTGGCGCCGCAACTCGCATGTCGGGCCGTGGGCGCACTCACTCTTCTGCACTGTCCGGGCCCTACTCACTTGTCCGCGCTCCAGCTGATATCTCTGGTTCCCGGCGCACGTCCCCACTCCCTAGGGCGCGTGCACTGGCTCTGTTAAATTTAAAGGGCCAGCGCCCCGGTGATTGGCGATCACCGGGCGCTGCCCCTATTTACCTCTGCCCCTTTCTGACTCCTTTGCCGAATCTTTAGTGCCTTTGGGCCTACTGAGCGTTTCCCGAGTCCCGTTAGTGTTTATGTGTACCGTACTGCTTGCCTCCGTCCCTCGACCATAAACCTTTGCCGCCTGTCCTTCCTGCCTGTACCTGACTACGAGTTTGTTATAAGATTCTGTACCACGCTGCACCTTGGCTGCCACCGCAAGCAAATCGTGTCAGGGGTAGCAACCTGGTAGGATTCCCACTGCAGCAAGCCCAACCTGCCTTGCGATGGGCTCTAGTGAATACCACGACCTACTTAGATTCCGCTCCCTGGCGTGGCTTATATCACTGCTTGCGGTGGTCCAGAGGATCCACTACTTCTGATCGTTATCAGCAGCACAGCAGTTTGTTTATCTTTCTTACTGACAAACTTCTACCCTTTAAAGCTCTGTAGCTTTGTGCCCTGCTGTTAATACCACTCCATTACCAATATCCCTCTAACAGGCACAGATAGAAAATTCAGGACTCAAATGTTAGTCATGTAAAAACCCCCACAGTCTGCACAGGAAGTGGGAGCATGAAGCAGATGCGAACAGCAGGTTCTGTGAAACAGATGGGAAAACACCTTTTTGGGTCTAAATACTAATATTTCAGTATGAAGCCATACAGCTTGCATGAACTGCTGTGCAGTTTCCATTACATTTTAAGTGTATTAAGATATTCTCCCCTAGAAGTAATGCTTCTAGGACAGAATACTTATGTACATATGGATTCCGAAGCAGCATACCACATTATATGGTCATGCGCATATGATGTAAGACGTGAAACCTGTCCTGTCATTGTTACGGGCAGCAAGGTTGGTTTGGACAATTGTAATAAATATGGCTTAATTGTTTTCATTATCAAAACTATCTAACAAAGATGGTCCTTGTTGTTCGAAGCAACCAATCACAGAGCAGTTTTCATCTCTTAATCTGATTGGCTGTTTTGGTCATTAGGGCCAATTTTGGTTGGACAGTTAATCAATGAGGCCCTATATGTAGTGCATTAACATTGCTATCTACCCACATTATAATTGGTGATTAAATTAACCAAAAAGTAAATTTAAGTACGGCGATTTAACCAACAGGACACACTGGCAAAATCAATTAAAGGGGTTTTGCCAGGTCGTGCCTTATCTGCTAAGAATCAAATGTAAACAAGCCACGCTGAGCTGAGAGAGTGAGAGATACAGTCAGAGCACAGAGCCGTGCATAAGGGATCGTGTGAAATGTTCACTCAAATAATCAAACTACAACTAGTGGATTCTGTATACAAAAGACAACACCTTTTCTCCACAGCAGCTTGAAAGCTTCTTCATGTTCTCTGTCATCAGATAAAGCAGGGATCTACTCAGATAATCACACTACAACTAGTGGATTCTGTATACAAAACACAACATATTTCTACCCGGTGCCTTGAAAGCTTCTTCAGCTCCCTTTCATCAGATAAGAAGTGTGCTCTGCGCAAGCCCGGCCAGCAGCTCTTGTCAGGTCGTATCTAATAGAAGCTTTTAAGTAACTAAGGGCAGGTAAGGCAGCCTGTAGCTCTCTCAGGCTGCAATTTTTGTAATCACATATATTTAGAAAAGTATTTAGAAAAGTGATTAAATACCCATTTTGGAGGAGCCCACGTCAACATTACATCGTGGCAAAACCCCTTTAAGTTTAGTTCAACTTTAACCCCGTCCTATCAGCACATTACCGTTGGTGCACGCAGTTCATGCACGCAGACGTATATGTATGGCTCTCAGCCCATACTCGTAATCAGCAGCAGAATGGCAGTGTGATTGCCCGTCTGGCATTGACAGCAGGTTTTAAGCAACACCCAATAAACAATATAAATCACTAAAAAAGACAAATTGATAAACTCAACTGCACTCTATTGTGATTGCAAAATCTTAAACAGATTATCATGCGGGACCAAGACTGGACAACAGGAAAGGTTGTCTTATTTTTCTTATCTGATTTTCTGTGTAGCTGCTATGGTTTTGTTTGATAGCCTCTGACAACATTCATGTCTCATCCTGTTACTGTGGAGTATAAAAATCACCACTCCACATGTTGTGACAAAAGGTACAGAAATACAGATTTATTACATACACTCTTCCTTGCCAATAAAGAATAACTCTTTCAGTGTGTTATCTCAATTATCATGTCTTTAGGCTGCTTTTAACAACTGCAGATCATTCAATTTATCAGAGCACGTAATTTTCTCCACGTACATATACCAGCTAAAACAGCAAGGCATGGCAATACACCACTGCTATAGTATGTTATACAATACTGAGATGTCACAGTCCACAGAGCCACCTTACCCCATGGTAGCCTCCTGCTCTCAGCGGTTACTCTCCTGCCCAGTACCTTTCCCACCACTTTAATTTCCTTCCTGGTTATCATTCTACACCCTACTGCTGCTTTTCAGATTTGGTTATGTCATCTTAAGGGACCATTGCATGTCAAGGCCTAGTCATAACGGCCTTTATAAAAGTTATTCCCTAATCTCACAGTGTCGAAACAATAAAGTCTTTTGGGTCTTAGCACCCTACAAAGGGGTTTATTATTCCCATCAACTTGGCTTATTTTCTGGCCACATCCATCCGTCTGCTGGTCAACAAGAACTGTTGCCTGTACACTATGGTGAAATAACTGTATCATCTGCCTAGATATTATTGTACAAAAAAGCTACCTGCCTTTGGTACCACAAATGGTGTGTTCTGTGTGTTTATATATATACATATATATATATATATATATATATATATATATATATATGTTTTAGCAATTGCTAATGGAGACTACTCTGATATTGTGACATGGGCATTCCCTGTGGGAGAGTCCTCAGCTCTTTATAGGGGTTAAGGGTGAAGAACTTACCATCTCTTAGGGCTAAACTGGGGACCAGAGTTTACAACAAATCTGTTGGCAACCCAGAGGTTCCAAACAATCTTCAGTTGTCCTTGATTATACTAAAATTATTAATAAAAAATGAGAAGGAGCTAGTTATTGACTTGTACCCAAGAACACAATCCTGGCTTTGACGTTAGACTAGACAAACAATAGGGGCCACATGTATGAAAGCTGTCTAGGTCTAAAACTCACCTTGTTGCCCATAGCAACCGATCAGAGTGCCCCTCTCATTTTTCATTCTGATAAAAGAAGCTAAATTGAGATCTGTCTGCTGTTTTTTGGTTCCAATTATGGCAAATAGCTTCCTATTTATTATGTTTACATGTGTACCATCGACGTTTTGGGTCTTCACCGCATATAACAATAATTACTTTGCTACAATATCCATCCACTCTAGTTATCTCTTCACCTCTAGGAGGAAGAAAAAGGCTTGATTTGGCAAAGGATCCACCGATTGTCCATGTAATCAGAATATTCTATGGAGCTTAGCAAATCTCCTTATTCTGCCTCACTTCTTTACTGTCCAGCTTTCACACTCACAAAGCAGCACAGAAAACAGCATAGCCAGAACAATTCTAACCTTTGTGTATGTAGATATACTGCTACATCCACACACGTTTTCTAGGTGACCACTTCTCTGTCCAGGAATAGCTTGTGTCATACATACTACATGACTGATCACATACAGCCCCGTGTTCCACTGCCAGCATAAGACCAGGGAACTCATTATGAGGAGAGTTCGAGATCATATATTATTACACGTATAACCAGGGCTAGCCTTATGCTGAATTACATTTCGCCTAACCGCTATTTCATCTGGTGTAAAGTCATTCACCGTACAGATTTCCATTGAATACAGTGCTCACTTATAGGCAGACAATGAACGTATATATGGCGTATTAAAACCAAGATACTTCTTATTCAATACTTCTTTAATATGAATTCTCTTCAGACGTAATGACATCCATTCAGTCATAACATGGCATAGAGGAAGCAGCTACCGGCTGTATGAACGCTCAGTCCTAGAGATGCTGTATCGTGTTCTATTTGTTGGCGAGTGCGCCGAACACTGAGGACTTAGAGGCCTACATAGTGGATCCCAGGTTACTTTTTCCATTTCTGCATTTAAATTAACTTTGTTATTTATGACTGAATGGATGTCATTACGTTTGAAGAGAATTTATATTAAATAAGTATTGAGTAAGAAGTATCTTGGCTTTAATACGGTATATACGTTCATTGTTTGGATATTTATCTGCAGGTGGGGTCCTGCTAATGCCATAGTAATCTGGGACTTAGGGCGCATCCCCACTGCACAGAAAAAATACTGGCCGGTTTGCCGGCCGGTATTTGTCCTGTTTTGCGGCCATCCCCACGGCCGGGGGGGGGGGGGGGCGGCTTTTCTCCACGATGAGCGGAGAAAAGCCCTCCCCTCTCCCATTGAGAAGCACAGATTCCGTCCAAAAACCGGATGGAAGAAGGTGCTGCTCAATGTTTTGCCGCCGGGTGGAAAACCCGTGCAGTGGGGACTGCTGCACGGGTTTTCCATAGAGCACAATTGTGCTAATTTTCAGCCGTTTTTTCAGGCGGTCTAAAAACCGCAAACCGGCTGAAAAACCGTCCGAAAACCCTTGCCGTGGGGACATGCCCTTAAAGTGCTACCTATTTGTTATTGGCTCACTTATAGGCGTCACACAATATAGTGCAGAATTAACAATGACATATGTTGGCTAAACAACATTTCCATACAAATGGCTAAAGTAACTATAGTAACTTGTCCTTATAGAAAAAGTATCTCAACATACCAAAACTAAAAAGTCTCAACATAAAATTGCTGTATATTTGATATAAGATCTGTAGTGGTCAAAAGCCTCGGCTGTCTGGCCATCAATAGTATCCACTTTGGTAAGGGCACCTAGTGTGACTGAATACAACATGAAGACTTATGTCTAAGCAAGTCTAAAGCTGCAGAAGTTGCCACATATTAATTTTACATACTCTGTGTTTCTAAAAGATAACACAAGAGACAACTGATGTACATATAGATATATTTTATAGGGAGTGGCGATATGCGTGTGAAACCTACAGACATACATGTTTCCGGGTTTGCATTCCTCTTGAGGTATTTGAGGTCAATGAAGTTTCCAAATGTTTGTACAGATATCGGTTATGTTTTGTCTGCCTGTCCCTATCAATCACTGACCTGGAAATCAATGTATTGTTGAAAAGAACATGATTTAGGATAGGTACAATACGTACTAAAGGGCGGATGAGGATAATGAGCTACAGGGAATGGCCTTAAAGTGAGGAATACTTGCAATGAAAGGATTTTGAGAGAATGTATCAGAGATTGAAAGAGAAGTAAGAATCAATAAAACCTACTAATAACTATGATGTCGCTTCTTTCGTAGGGAGCTTATCATAACTACATCTGCTGCTAGAACACTCATTTCCAGAATCACATTTTCAAGATCTTTGTCAAAAAGGATCAGGAGAGGCTAATTTCATGTGTCATTTATCTTTTACATATAGTTTACTACAATAGCAGTGCTGTAAACCTCTGTGCAGACTGCAAAGCGATTGGGTGAATCAAAAGCCATACAGAATATATACTATGAGTATTGCCATTACATTGCCATACTTTGGCATAATTACAGGTACAGTATATCTCTCTTAAAGGAGATGTCTCCCTACAGAGTTTCATAGGATGCATGAATGAAATACTCTGTCACTTCCTGGTTCAGACTGACTAATTTGCATACAGCTCCATGGTAAATTCCACTGTTTGTTTTTACTTGCTAATTATCTCAAAAGCTTCTGAAACTGCTCACATAAGGTTTTATCTGATCCCTAAACAAAAGCCCTAATTACAGTTCTGTTTATTTTACATAAATCAAGCTTTTTACTGCCCAGCAGCACAGAGGCTGCAGGAACCTGTGTGATGACTCAATCACTGCTATCTCATAGAACAAACAGCAGGGGGGAGAGATATACACAGGTCTGTTACTGAGGGAACTGAAATAGCCCAGGAGGTGATTAATTCACTTGTATCTCCTTAAGGAAAACAGAACAACAAAGCAATATATTTGGAAAATGTCTTTATTTTGTGTTCCCTACAATTTGAAAGCTATTCTTTGTAGCGAGACAACCCCTTTAATGTTATAGCATCGATATGTAGCTAAAAGAAAATTGTTTTAATAGATATTCTCCACACACTGGAGTCTTACCTTCTGGAACTGTAATGTGTTGCTGTATATGATAGAATTCCCAGCAGTATTCAATAAGCTCTAGTGAAAAACAGCTAGCATCACTAGTGTCACCTATTAGTCACATCCGAGCTATTAAAGAGCCCCAAAACATGACCGGGTATTTTGAGCAAAGCCAGTAGCTTCTCTGTGAGGAAAAGTCATCCATACACTTATATGGTGCTCTCCACAAGTAGAAACTTTATTCCCATAGAGCTACCTTAAAGTCTTCCCATCCAGCCTGCACTGATCAGGGGAAAACATCCAGAGACAGCAGACTACAGATGGGAGGCTTTTACTCCCAAGATGATAATGACTTAGATTAAAGACTAAAGTCATATTTCAAGTCTCTGTAATGGGTCAGATGGGACTGTAAAAGATGCCACTTTCAATATGTGGCACTAGTGAACCTAGCTCTTTTTCCTACAGCTTATTTGAATATTCTAATTTCACATGTTAGCATTGCATGGCTTATAAGTCTCCATACATCTATATGGTACTCTATAAGAGGAGAAGCTTTGCCTCTCTAGAATATATTGCTGCAGATGTACCAAGACAACTTTGAAATGGCTACATAGAACACAAAAAAATATTACATGCCATTTTTATTTCCATTTTCTTTTACAGAAAAATCTCTAAAGTGAATGTCCACCTTTAAACAACATACTCTTTAAATATGTATCACATAACATGAATGTAGAGAAAACTGAATTGCTCGTCTTTCCCCTGTACCACTCTATCCCCCCTCCCTCCCCCCACCACCACCGGATCTATCTATCTCAGTCCAGGGCTGTACACTTTCACCGGGTTCACAAATCTGCTGCCTTGGCATAATCATTGACTCGTCTCTGTCCTCCAAACCACACATCCAAGCCCTTACATCTGCCTGCCGCCTCCACATGAAAAATATCTCCTAAATCCGCTCAGTCCTCGACTTTGATACCACAAAAATGCTTGTTCATGCCCTCGTCACCTCCCGCCTGGACTACTGCAACATCCTTCTCTGTGGCCTCCCGTACAGCACCCTCACTCCACTCCAAACCATTCTTAACTCTGCTACTGGTCTGATTCACCTCACTCCTCGATACTCCTCTGCCTCTCCCCTCTGCCAATGCCTACACTGGCTACCCATTGCAAAGGGAATCCAGTTCCAGTTAGTAAGCCTTACCTACAAGGCTCTCCACAACCTCTCATTAACTCTTCACATAACCGTCTCCAAGACTTCTCCCGTGCTTCCCCCATACTCTGGAACTCACTACCCCAATACATCAGACTCCTTCACTTTCGCTAGCCTCAAATGCAACCTGAAAACCCATCTATTAAGGATAGCCTATAACCAACAATAACCCTACTGCCACTACCCACCCTACAAACATGTCTGCCCCCACCTTTTGTCTCTTTCCTCCTTCCTTGTAGATCGTAAGCCCTCACGGGCAGCGCCCTCACGGGCAGCGCCCTCTTTCCCTCTGTACCAGTTGTCAGTTATTTATCGTCACCCTTGTACTAGTTTGACCTATGTTATGTATATAACCCCCCTTGCATGTACAACTCTCTGGAACTAAGGACGCTCTAAAATAAATATTATTAATTAGTAAAAGAACTGATGATATGCCAATCCCGAATTGATATAATGCACTCTTCTGTACAATACAATCCTAAACAAACACCTTTTCCATTCATGTAATGTAGACGTTCCACTTGCCAGCCATTTTCTTGCAGTCTGTTTATGCTGATTACATTTTTAATTCATCTTTGTAACAGATGGCGCTTTAAATCCCCTGCATAGAAACAGAGTTAAAGCATAAAATTCTGACTGCCTTCAGCCACCACTAGTAGTATACGGAGCAGATAATAACTCAATAATATATAAGTATGCAGTAAACTCCTTCGCTCCCCCTAGTTACCTGAATTTTATAAGTTATAAGGGTTTTCTGGGACTACAACACTGATGGCCTTTCCTTAGGATAAGCTATCAATATCACATCAATGGGGCAAGTACCAGGTCTTCTCCAATGTTAAGCAGCATTGTACTATTGGTAGTAACTATATGTGGTGTTACAGTCCAGTCCCACTTCCTTAAAGAAGTTGTCTCATTACAAGCTTTCAGCCTACTTCAATGTGTCTGGCAGCAAAGGATTTTTGAATTCAGGGGCGTGCTTCTTGTCTGCCTCTTCTCCACCCCCCCTCCCCTCAGCACACAGAAAGCTCTCCTTCATAACTTCTATACAGCAGGGGGAAGGCGAGGGGGTTTGCTGCCAGGGTTAACCCTGTGTGTGCCTGCCTAGGTCTGCTGCAGGCTGCTCACTGCTAGATCAGCTGCACTGTCAGCTCCACGGAGTCAGGAGACAACAGGGAGAGGGCTGATCTATGAGTGTGGAGAGGTCTATGAAGCTGTGTATGCTAATAGCAGAGCAGGGGTGATGTAAGTGTTCCTATACCCCCTGCTTAGCATATAAATCTCCATCATAAGCAACAACAAACAAACCCTATCAGGACAGACACAGGGCAGCTGTGAAGTGAGTTACTATAATCACAATGTGTCACTAATACAGCAGAGCAGGGAGGGGTATAAACCGTTCACATGCCCCCCTGATCTGTTCTATTAGTATAAGAGCTCCACAGACATCATGATTATAGTAACACACTTCACTGCTGTCAGCCTCATCTCTGCTCTCCTCAATCTGTGTACAGAACAGGAGGGAGCAGACACACACAGAGTTAATCCAGGGACACAGAAGCCAGAGCCCTCCACCTCCCTTCCCTACAGAAGCATACTGTGCGGGAGGGGCTCTGTGCTCTGACCTGTATTCAGAGGCTGATGAGTCACCAGGACTGACAGCCAGTGAGATAAAGATCAACAGGTCTGCTGCTATAGGGACTTCAGGGATGATGCACTACTACTAACAAGGTAACTCAAAATCAGTAGGACATTTGTAATGAAAAATATATTGCAAAGCTGCTTGTTTTTTAAAGATCTTTTAATTAAAACCCAATCATTGTAGCGAGACAACCCCTTTAAGTAACAGGAAAAAAGTTTAATGGTTTTGATGCCCCTTTATCACACAATCGTCACTGCAAAATTAAAGCCTCCTATAATCGAGCATAATAACAATACTTGATAGCACTCATTCTTAGCTACAAAAACAGTATTTTTAACACAGTTGCAACCTTTGACTATTTTTTTCCACAAACGATGAATAAGAGCCTGCTAGTCACCCTTGTACAAATCTGCACCAAATTTGTGCATGGCTGTCCAGAATGTGCCTTGCGTTTCATGTCCGTGTCCCCTCTGTTGAAATAAGCTACCCTCTGCCTCACTGTGCTGATTGGTTTTCTTAAACTTTTAGCAAGCATCGATGAATGACGTTGGGTGCAATTTTTGCTACATGGAAGAATTCAATTACACACCTTTGCTTCATATCATCATATGCCATTTAGTCAGGCTGGTCTTCTGGTGGCATCTGTCACACTGCAGCAAAATTTAACAGCAATTGTCAGGACGGTTTGAACTCTATTGCCAATATATATGCTTCCGAGATTGTGGGCCAATACAAGAAGAGGAAGTCATTTCAGAGCCTTATATATTTGTCAAACCATATTATTATGATCACTTACTACTTTCGACATTGGTAGAGGAGTAAAGAATTCAGGCGATACCTTTTAGAGGCTGAGTATATTTGATAGTGAGCTTTCGAGAGGACTAGCTCCCTTCTTCAGACAGGTATCGCCTGAATTCTTCACTCTTCTACCACTTTCTATGGCTAACACGGTACAACATTATATTTCTTTCATCATGAGCTGGCTTGGTGGTTATATCAGCTGTGTGAGCTACACACATATACCATGTGGCCATCAAGGTTAAGAGGGATGATTAAAGGGCTAAGGGTGGCAGTATTTCTGACAATATGCAGTTTCTGAACAGATTTTTGTGCTGCTATGGTGAACGTGTAGCTGGAATGGATAAATGGGACCATTGCAAATAAGCTATGTGGAAACTGCAAAGCACCATGTGTCATTACTGCGAGAGGTAGATGTTGCCTATGAAGGTTGGACAGGCATGATATAATAGAGCAGTGCACTGCCAAAATAAACTAGGGGGCTACTAGACATATGTCTAAAACAGGCCTGGACAACGTGAGGCCCAACAAAACATTTCTGGCGGACTGCAACAGTCCACAAAGAAGCATGGCCTACATAAACCTTGCACAAAAATGACTGGTACCACCGAATTTGAAGACAGTTAGGGGCCATTCCCAGATCCTGCATTGTTGTGCAGGTTTCGTCTAAAACAACAGTTTTCCAAAACCTACTATGGGCTCCGAAGCTGATGGATGGTCACTGCACCTCTAATAATGCACTTGCATCTGCAGAAAAGTCTTCACTTTTCAAAGTAGCATCGGAATCAGACCAGGTTTGCCTTCTCTAATAAGTCACATTTTCTGCTTCATCAAAAGGATGGACATTTGCGTGTCAGGCGATAAAAAAAAAACAGGCAACAAACAACCTGCAACCATTGGTGGAAAAACACAAACTGATGGTGGCAGTGTTATGGTCTGGGGATGTTTTTTTGACATTCTCCGGTCCCTCTCACTCATGTGGAAAGCACTCAACTAATTAGGGTAGAAATCCATCATGCAAAAAGAAAGATCCATTAACTATTAATAATCCATCCAATCAAAAGTTAGTAACATGTAACACAAATCCAAGCCTATCACTGGATTTGGGTACTACATCTTTCTTTGTTTCATGAAACTACCAGATGGACGGCTTCTGTGCACATGCCAGTACGAGTACTCCGATTGTGGGATCCATGCGTGAACTGACCACCTTTTTTCTATTTATTCATGCAGATCATATACATGCGTACATGCAGACCGAGGATGGTATCTTCTAGCAAGACAATACAACATGTAACATGGCTAGAAATGTTTGACATTGGTTGGTAGAGCATGACCAAATCTTCCAATCCTACCATCGCCCCTTAATTCTCTAGACTTGAACCCAATAGAGTATCTATAAGATGATCTTCATCATCATATTTCATCTATGGATTTTCCCCCAAACATCCGTCAGCAGTCTCCATGGCTCCAGATACCTGTGACAACCTACCAGGACTTAAAGGGGTTGTCTCACTACGAAGATCATAGTTGAAAATGTGGAGACCAAAAATCTAAGGATGTATGTCCTTGGTTACTATTGGCAAAGTGCTACGGTTTTAGAGAAAGGGCTGGTTTACATGTGCTTAGCAACGGTGTTTGTTTACTGGTCAGGGAAGCATTCTGTTCTGCCCAGGTCGTGCACATGCAAAGGAAAGGCAGTGAATGGAGGGGCAGGGATGTGTGTATTGGCAGGCATGGAGGAGGAGCAGTGAGAGGACATGCAGGGGGGTTGTGTGTATTGTTTCCTCTTCACTGCCTCTCCTCATCCTGTGGCTGCCAATACACACATCCCTGTGGCTGCCAATACACCCTTCCCCGCTCTTCACTGCCTCTTGTCCCTGTATGTCGCTGCCAATACACACAACCCCCCTGCATGTCCTCTCACTGCTTCTCCTCCTTGCCTGCCAATACACACATCCCTGCCCCTCCTCCTCACTGCCTTTCCTTTGCATGTGCACGACCTGGGCAGGACAGAATGCTTCCCCGACCTGTAAACAAACACCGTTGCTAAGCACATGTAAACCAGCCCGTTCTCTAAAACTGTAGCACTTTGCCAATAGTAACCAAGGACGTACATCCTTAGATTTTTGGTCCCCACATTTTCAACTATGATCTTCGTAGTGAGACAACCCCTTTAAGTCAATTGCAGCTTGTCTAGCTAATGTCCATTTTGCATGTAGCAGTAAGTTTTTGCATGCTACGGCCCACATTTATTAACAAATGTGCCAATACTTGGATTTTTGTTACATGTATATGATGCTTTTCAAGAATACTCACGCCATTGGTAAATTTAGCTGCTGTCTGTGCTGCATACTGCCATTACTCTGAATATTAGCTCAATAATGTGACTTGATTGAGTAGAATGGGGCTCAATCTCCTACACAGATACATCAACACAAAAAGTTGGACCTAAAAACCATATGGTGTTAAAAGATGAGCATTCACTTGAAGAAAAGAATCAGGAAAGGTCAATGAAAACCTATTCCAGGGATAATACTGCTTATCTGTTTTGGAAACTGTAGTTCATCTGTCATTTTAATTTCAAGATGCTCTGACTGAGCGAGTTGTGATTAATCAAAATCAATAGCGAAATAACATGTGTGGTCCGGAAAGTATCTAGTTGCAATTTGAATGAGTTTCCATAAAACAATGTATCAAAATATGTAAAAAGTACAGGAGTTGTCTATACCTGATGCAGCTACTCTCTGTAGTGCAGCAATTAATCATAGCAAACAGATTAGCCTTGCCTAGAGTGACCCTAGTTGGTAACACATTCACAGGTTTACACTAGAAACTTGTGAAAAGAGCGGTATCTTCCTAAATACTTGATTAAGTGCTACAAGATGTTGAGGAAATTTGGTGCTTAAATGAATGATGTGTTTGATGTAATTTCTGGCAACACTACAGTAAATGTCGCATAAAAGCAAAAAGAACTTATTTAAAGAACGGTCTTGACAGCAGCTTGGCAGACACTGAAACCACCCACTCAAATGAAGAGACCAGAAATGATCAGCTATGTAGACATCTAACCTTTTATCCCCTAAGAGGAAGGGTAAACCATTCCGTGTTTCATTCCACCACAATAAATTAGCACTGGGAAACAGAGGCATATCGAGAAATCAGTGGGTATCACTGCAATGTTTAGGCTCTCTTCAAACTGGCGTCACAATTTGTTTTAACAGGAGCCATGATGGACAAATTATGATCTGTTATGATCAGTTATGATCTGCTTGATAGATCGTTTTTCTCCCTTTATATGGGACCTGTACACATCACACAAGCCTGTTATTCTGCTCTTTCAGCACATGACATACACGAGGAGCACCCAACGGACCTCACCAACAATTTTTCCAGGGATTTTTAACAAAATCTGTGTCAGAGGCTCCTAACAGATACTTTGGTGTAGATTAATCAGTCAGACATCACTTTTTTTTTTGCAGGATGCACTAGTGCAGCATGCTAAGCTATTATAACTCTCAAAATAAGGGCTTGTCCCCACGGCACGGGATTGTGGCCGGTTTTTCAGACTGTTTTCGGTTTTGAAAACCAGCCGCAAACTTTTTGATGGAACACTATGGAAAACCCGTGCAGCAGTCCCCCTTGCACGGGTTTTCCGCCTGGTGGTTTTTCAGACCGCCGTCCGCCCGAAAAACATAGAACATGTTCATTCTTCCATCCGGTTTTCGGGCGGAATATGAACATGTCTATGGGAAGGGGGAGCGCTTTTCTCCACTAATCGCGGAGAAAAGCCACCCCCTCCCCTCCGCGGGCCGTGGAGACGGCACACAAACCGGACAAATACCGGTCGGATAAACCGACTGGTATTTGTCCTGTGCCGTGGGGACGGCCCCTCAAAGTGAAGTCTGATATTAAACAGCTAATGAAAACATTACGGTGTTCCCACCTAGGACTTTGATGGCATACCACTATCATATACCATCAAAGTCTGATAGGTGCGAGTTCCACCTCTGTGACCCGCACCTATTTTAGGAGAGTAGGTTACTCTCGTGCACAATTCTCCATTATATTTTGTGGGATTAGGAGTATAGTCAAACGAAGCAGTCACATGTGCTTAGAACTGCAATAGCACAGAATGGAGAATCGTGTGCAAGTGCTACCGGTTATCCATTCTGAGTCAACACATTCGGAGGCCCATCTATCATACTTCTATGGCCTATCCGAACGATATGCAATCAAAGTGTATGGTGGGAACACCACTTTTTAGAAATGTCCTCTAATGAATTCTGCATGTTTCCATTAGTCTCTTTTTAAATATTGTATTTTCCACTCCATGTCAAGCCCAGACTTTCAACTTGTCTAATTAACACCCAAAATATTAACAGTATACACTCACCGGCATTTATTAAGGTCTACACCATGCTTGTAAAAGGGTTCGACCCCTTTTGCCTTCAGAACTGCCTAATTTTCGTGCATAGATCAACAAGTGTTGCAAAGATGCCAATGGTACAAGGGGCCAAGAGCAAGAAATATTCCCCACACCTGACACACCACACCAGCCTGACGTTGATACAAGGCGGATGATCTGCTTCATGTTGTGACGCCAATTCTGACCCTACCCTCCGAATGTCGCGGAAATCGAATATAGCGCAGTTTTCCAATCTTATGTCCAATTCATCTTCAAATTTAAATTTCCTTTCTTTTGAAATTCCCCTTTCTTTTGCTGCTGAGCCCATTGCCCCAAAGTTCGCCGACTGTGCGTTCAGGAGTCTTCTGCCTACTGGTTGTAACGGGGCATTTAGTCACTGTTGCCTTTCTATCAGTCGAACTAGTCTGCCCATTCCCTTTGACTTGCATCACAAGCATTTCGCCCACAGGACTGCCGCTCATGATGTTTTTTTTTTCGGACCATTTCTGTAAACCCTAGGATGTTGTGGGAAAATCCCAGGAGATCAGCAGTTTGAAATACTCAGCCAGCCTTCTGCACCAAAACATGCAAGTTCAAAGCACTCAAATCCCTTGTCATTCCATTGAGCTCTTTGAACTAGGAGATATTGACATTCTACATGCCATAAGTCATAGCCCAGACTTGTCATTAGTTAATTAAGACACGTGCCAAAAAGTACGTAGTTATGTCTTGACTTTAAACAAACTAAATAAGCTCTACCATTTTTATAATGTTGGTCTCCTATAAAGGCCTACAAGCAATGGTACTGCTATTACAGAACGTAGTATGGAAGTCAAAATACATCTCGTACAGATAAGGCCAAGTTGGGCAATTTTTGATCAGACAAGCTGGAGAACCAGTGAATAACATAATGACTTGAAGATATTACATACACGCTCGAAGTTATTTAGGTAACTGCCAATGCTCGTAAACACTTTAATCTAAATCGAGCCATCGCGATGGCGGCAATCTCAGTGTTGCTATTGTAGGCCATGAAGAGTAACATGGTCAAGACAATCTCTGAGTTCAAACGAGCATCAGTATGGGAAGAAAGGGGTTTGAGTGCCTTGAACTGCATGGTTGTTGGTGCCAGAAGGGCTGGTTGAGTATTTCAGAAACTGCTGATCTCCTGGATTTTCACGCACAACCATCTCTAGGGTTTACAGAGAATGGTCCGAAAAAGAAAAAAACATCCAGTGAGCGGCAGTCCTGTGGGCGGAAATTTCCTTGTTGATGCCAGAGGTCAAAGGAGAATGGGCAGGACTGGTTCGAGCTGATAAAAGGCAACAGTGACTCAAATAGCCACCCTTACAACCCAAAGGTAGGCAGAAGAGCATCTCTGAACGCACAGTACGGCGAACTTTTTAGGAGATGGGCTACCCGCAGCAGAAGACCACCCCGGGTGCCACTCCTTTCAGCTAAGAACAGGAAAAATGAGGCTCCAATTTGCCCAAGCTCATCGAAATTTGGGCAGTTTGAAGATTGGAAAACGGTTGGGCCTGGTCTGATGAGTCTCGATTTTTGCTGCGACATTCGAATGGGTAGGGTCAGAATTTGGCGGTCAACAACATGAAAGCATGGATCCATCTCCTTGTATCAACGGTTCAGGCTGGTGGTTGGTGGTGTCATGGTGTGGGGAATATTTTTTGGCACTCTTTGGGCCCTTTTGGTACCAATTGAGCATCGTTGCAACACTTTGGGAATCTATGCCACGAGGAATTGAGGCAGTTCTGAAGGCAAAAGGGGGTCCAACCCGTTACTAGCATGGTGTACCTAATAAAGTGGCCGGTGAGTGTATAAACACAATAGTTCACATTTGTCTTGAAGGTATATTTAGGAGTACTGCAAGCAAAGCAGTCAAGTGAAGGACACCTTGATGGAAGCCACTAAAAGTCAACAGAGTGCATTAAGCACTGCAAGTGTTTGCCATTAGACCAATCTGGCAGAGTGTTTTAGCTTATATGACAAATAGAAGCCACAACGTAGAAGCAAAGATAATTATGAAAGTCTAAAGTGGTCTATTCTACAGATGTTACATATATGAAGACTAGATCAATCTACTAGTATTGAAATAAAACTTAGTTCAGAGAGAATGAACCCCCTTAGACTCACAGTGACCTGTGACATTACAGCAAGGGGGAATTAAGAAGTAGAAAATAAGTGAAAACTATTTTTTAACATCATTTTGCAACATTTTGAGCTGTTTTAGAAAATACTTTAAGGGCATGTCCCCACGGCAGAGGACAAATACCGGTCGGTTTATCCGACCGTTATTTGTCCTGTTTTAGTGCCGTCCGACGGCCGCCGGGGAGGGGGGGGGACGACAGCTTTTCTCCACAAACCTGTGCCGTGGGAACATGCCCTAAGGGGGGCAGAAGACCACTTTAATTCCACCTCCAAGGTATTAGATGCTTATATGATAAACTCCTGTCTCTTGAGGTCAAGGTGTTTACTACCAGACTTAGATTTGTGCCTTCTTTATCCCAGTATATTGTGTCAAGAAGTTTCTTTACGGTGTATACACAGGTATTTTTAAGGAACTATATTTTTATTCTATATGATATATATAATTATTATGTTTGCATAACAATAAAATTTTTGCAAGGTAGTAGAGGGCACATTAGGGAAACACAGTAAACAATATGTAAAGATTGCATTCATGGTACTAGAACTCCTACCAGACACTGACACTGGCAATTAACACTATTAAGTACAAAAGCCTAATTTATTATTGTATTTGCGCTAAAGATTCCGGGCAATGGGTATCATTTTATTGCACAGTTCCATGCACCATATTCAATATTATTTTACAATTTTGTTATTCCTTTTTTTAAAGTTCACAACAAAAAATCAAAATAGGTGAGAAAAGGGGGGAAATTTGTAAAGTTACCGTATGTGGAATTAGACACATTTATCAATGTGGATAGGCTGAATTGTGCAAGGAAAAAATGCTAAATTTAAAATCTGATACAAAGGGGTTTTCCATTTGTAGAAAAACTTGTTCTATAATACAAAAATGACACTCACTTTTTAAACCCGCTCTGCTTCAGCTGATAACCCTGCTCCAAATGACAGGCTGCAGTATGCAAAAACTTACCGCAAAATGGACAGCAGCTAAACAAGCTGGAAGTAACTTAATAAGATGCTGGTAGCTTGTCACAGGTATCTGGAACCATGCTGACTGCAGTGCATCCAACAGCTTCTGGAGGGTGTGATGGGGGGAACCACAGAGCGAACACAATGATCTAGGTGGTCCCACAGCTACACATTTAGGTTAAACATGGTGCCTTAAACATGGATGAGTGGGCTCAGAGAACACCACAACATTTCATAGACCATAATGCTGCCACCATCAGCTTGTGTTATTCTATCAGTGGCTGCAGGATGTTGGCTACCTAATGTTTCCCAGCAAAATACATTAGGGCGATGAAACAGAAAATGTGACTCATTGGAGAAGGCAACCCCTTGCCAATCAGTGGAGGCCCAATTCTTATAGTGATGTGAAATTTTAAGACCTTTGCTGCTGATGCAGCTTCATGGTCACTACAGAGGTGCAGTGACCATTTGTTTGCTTTGGAGCCCCATACGCAGTAGGGTTTCCTTAACTGTTGTTTTAGACACACATCTGGTAGTCCCCTGGTTAATTTTGGAGGTGAGATGCTTCAGTGTAATGTGTTGGTCCACCTACATGTACCTTTACAGCAAAAGTTGACCTCTCCCATATACGGCATGTGGTGCTCCACAGTTTTCATGTCTCTTATTCACATTGGCACCATTTGTCCACTCTTGATACACTTTCAACACAACAGCACGCGAACAACTTACATAAGGTGCAGTTTAAGAAATACTGCCACCCTTGGTCTTAAAGCCAATAATTTCCCCTTTTACATATGACAGCAATGGAGCTCTGAACTCCTAGAACACTTGATCTACTCTCGTCTAATCCGCTATCTCTCTGCTAACTCTCTTTACGCACCTTACACTCCACAGAAACTGCTCTAGCAAAAGTTTCAAATGATCTCTTCACAGCAAAATCTCAGGGTAACTATTCGATGCTGCTTCTTCTGTGTCTCTCTGCAGCATTGGACACCGTGGATCACCAACTTCTCCTCAGCATGCTCAGCGCCAGGACACCACGCTCTCTTGGTTCTCTTCCTACCTCTCTGACCGCTTCTTCAATGTCTTATTTTCAGGTTGAACTTCCTCTCACTGTTGGGGTTCCTCAGGATTCAGTTCTAGGTCCTCTCCTCTTTTCACGCTACACAGCCCCCAATGGACAAACCATCAGCAGATTTGTCTTCCAGTACCATCTCTATGCTGATGACACTCGACTATACACCTCTTCCCGAGACATCACTCCTGCCCTGCTACAAAACACCAGTGACTGTCCGTGGTTGCTGACATCATGTCTTCCCTATATCTTAAACTAAACCTCACTAAAACTGAACTCCTAGTCATTCCATCGTCTACTAACCGAACCCACCCAGCTATTTTTCTCTCAGTGTGTGGTACCACCATAACTCCTAGGCAGCAGGCCTGGTTTCTTGGGTTTATACTAGATTCTGATCTGTCCTTCTCTCCCTATATCCTATTCCTTGCCCGCACCTGCACCTTAAGAACATTTCCAGAATCCGTTCATTTCTTACTGTGGAAACAATCCAAACTCTCACTATTGCTCTTATTCTATCCTCTAGACTACTGTAACTCCCTGATGATCGGTCTCCCTCCCTACAAACTCTCCTCTCTCCAATCGGTCTTGAACGCAGCAGTTAGACTCATCTTTCTTTTCAGCAGCTATACTGATGCCTCTACCCTGTGTAAGTCACTGCACTGGCTGCCCATTCAGTACAGAATACGACACAAACTCCTCACCCTCACCCACAAAGCTCTTCATAGTGCTGCACCCCCTCCATCTCCTCCCTCATCTCTACCACCCTATCCGGTCTCTCCACTCTGCTACTGATCTGAGATTACACACCTCAGTCATCCGAACCTCCCATGCCAGTCTCCAAGATTTTTCACGTGTTGCACCAGTTCTCTGGAACATGTTATCCCGTATGATCAGGCACATTCACAACCCTCACAGTTTTACGTGCATTCTGAAAATTCATTTTCTTAGACAAGCTTACCAAGATCCCTTATTGTTAACCCCCCCTAAATTCTGTCACACATTTGTCACTTCCTGCACTTTGGCACCCACAGGCACTTATCCGTATATAGATGTATGGTCGGGATGGCAGGTTCATTCACTTTTTTTTTTTTTTTTTATGTAAACCACCCCATATTTATGTAACATGGCTGGACCATTGTAAACCAAGCACTTCTCACCCCTCGTTCGACCCATACACCCTAACAGATTGTAAGCTCTTGCGTCTGATTTGTAAGTAGCTTTTTTATAATGTAATGTTTGGTTTTGTCTGTACTTATACCCTCTAAATTGTAAAGTTATGTGGAATATGTTGGCACTAGATAAAGATAATTATTAATTATTATTATTAGAAATGAAGGATATGTGTGCAGACAGCATATTGCAGACCTTATTTACCCACCAAGCCAGCTCATGCCACATGATTTTCTTCATGAGCTATCCTCTGCCAACATCGAAAGTAAGAAGTGGGTATCATAATGTAACTCGACTATGTGGTAATTACCATGGGCCTCATCAGTTGCTAGTCCAGCCGATTTTACATTTGGCATATTCTATTGACTTTGCTGACACAACCCCTTTAACTTACTTGCTTTATATCAAAACCAGGTGTTATAAAAGCATTTAAAGTACAAGTTATATATAATCCTCAATATTTACTTTGCTACACAACAAAATGTTAGGGCCAAGTACTTGGGACTGAATATGCAATCTCAAAATATTATTCTTCTAACAAAACAAAAATAGCAAGAAATTCCACAAAGTTATTATTAGCAGAAATACAAATAATCTAATGTTACAGGTCACTTGCAGATGGGATAGATACTCCAGGAAAGCAAATAAAACTATAAAAGATTAAAATGAAGGCTGTTGTACCCACTGAGACTGGTCTACCAGCATTTTTACTTTACACAAATCAAAGAAACAATGTTTAAATAGCCAAACATTCTAGCTTCATGAAACATATCAAAAATGAATGGAGAGGAATTCTTTTATTTGATGGTATATATTGCTCTAATTAAAATAGAGGAAACCCATTGTGGAATCAACCAATGTTGAGGAAACAATTATGGAATCAAAAGGACCGTAAAGAAAATAACACATTTTTTAATATTTTTCCCACCTTGGGCTCATTTAACTATAATTTTATTAAACTGGACAAGCCCTTTAAACATCAAAGCTTCTAAATCTAATAGGGAACCTTTTTAAAAAAAATTCTGTTTTTTGTAAAACTGATGATTTAATAAACAGAATAGTCAATTCTAATAAATTCCTTCCCTCCCCCCATTTTTTCACAGTTCAATTTGAATTGGAAAAAAATACTATGAAAATTATGCGAAAAACATTATGTGGATGATGATTTTGAGTGGATAGTCTCCACAAAGATACTCTTTGGGGCTATGTACATATGTAGTGATCTTTTTATGATTTCCCACAATAGTAATATTTTACTGTGTGTAGATTTTAAAGTTTTTACTATGGATTATTCACATGCTTATACATTTAACTCCTGATGTGCACTATTTTTGCTTAAAGGGGTTGTCTCACTACAAGGATTGCTTTTTATGTTAAAGATCTTGCAAAAACAAGTCACTTTTCAATATGTGTCCATTAACAGTGTCTTACCTATTCTGAGATACCCCCTCTTGTATGAGCTGCATCAGCTCCTCAGGTCACTATAGCTACAGACCTGTTTTATCTATCCTGATAGGCTGCCAATACTGGTTGCTATAGCGACAGACCTGGCTTCTACTGCAGCCTAGTAGAAGCCAGTAAACACTCCCCTGAATTCAAAGTGAAACCAAGAAAACAGGAGTGAGGTAACATGAATCAATGTAGTGAGATAAACCCTTTAAGCCCTTTTTTTGCTATTGTGGACACATCACATGACAACAGCAATGAAGTACTAAATGAGTCACATACAGTCTTTACTAAAGGGGCTTTATTACCATGCTGTTTCACAGTGCCACAGCCAACTTCCTGGCTAGGTTGTGGGTGGTTCTATATCAGTGACTGGCATATGAACTCTGCTAATTCTAGCTATTCCTGTTACAGTGACATGAGTGTTAGAGATTTATAATCTGCAGTGCACAAGGCTACAGAGTCTCAGCTGGGAGTGACTCATCTTGGTACCTTGGAGCAAACAGATAAGCAGAGTGAGGTGGTCTGTAACCAAGAGAAACTTGTGTACAATAGCAGTAGATAAAATATCCTTTATCTCCTGAATAATTAAAAATAACAAAGTGTTCAGTAACAATCTTCATTCACCTTGCTCTACATGTTAAAAGCTAATCAATGTGGTGAGAAAACCTGTCCATAATAACAGTCCAAAAAAAACAAAATAATAGAATTAGTTATAATACAATTTCCAACCACTACAACATTGCTGGAGGAGGATCAATAGAAATATATTTTAAGACAAAACTTGCTTTACCTTCAAAACAGGCTTTCTGTAGGGTAGGGCAAAAAACTGCTTGATTCTTAATTCACTTCTACTGTATTATTGCTTTACTCAAACTGTTGTTATGTTTAATTCTATTGAGAATTAAATGTCCATTACCTAGTGCTATTTTCTGGTTCAAATTTATTGAGTCCCAGCAAGTAATTTTCAGCAGGCTGAAATCAGTTTGCCAAATGAGCTAGGACTCCTGTAGCGCTATTTAATGTTCAGTGAGTCAGATGTGCATTAAGGAGCGCTAAATTCAATAGGTGGTGCTACAAGGGTTCTAGCTCATTTCACATGAGCCTATTAGAATATATGGGAATCCCTAACAAACTTTGAAGTCAGAATTCAGTAAAATGGTGTCAATGAGCAATAATCAGGGTTTCTCAAAATGGATAATGACCTGTAATACATGAATAGTTCAAGGGGACCAGCTTGAAACACTTCGGCAATTCTTCAGAGCAGTACTAGAGTTTGAGTGCCTCCCCTCCGCCCCACCCAAGACAAACGTCAGTGGCCTCTCACACAGCCAGACAGTACCTTGCTCTGTACCAATCGGAGGTTCTGCTTCCTTTTGAAGGAGATTTTGGTTTGACTTATATTCCTTAGTCATGTTTAAAGTAATGGATCTTTAATGGATTAGACACTGACTTACAGGAAAGTCTGAAGAAGCACTAATTTACATCATGCTCTTTGATACACTTCAATAAACAAGAAGCATGAAATTTGTATAGTTTTAAAGAAAGAAAAAAAAAATAAAGATTCGAATGACCTGTATTAAAATTTAGGATCATACACTAAAAAGCAGCTTACCCTGTTTTGCTTCCTTTGCCTTTTCAGTTTCCTTTGCTTCATCTTCCCTTTTCCTTTTGGCCGCGTTAAGTTCTCGTTTCAGCTGACGGACCTCTTTTCGCAACTCCTCACTGTGGGAACATTTATAATGAAAAAGCAAATCAAAATAAAGTAGCAAAAACATACATAAGCTAATTAAAATGGACATAAAATAGATTATTCTACTCAATAAAAAAGTAATTAACTCCTTCATTAACACAAGTACAATGCTGTCAATAACGTCAGTGGTATATTATCTTGTAGGCAAACTAACTGAATTCTAAATTTCCAAAAAAGAGAAGCGTTTCGTTATTGTAAACCAGAAGACATGGTATAAGAAAGACAACTACTGTATCTAGGGTGTTAAAGACAAATTACCATCTATATGCCCCTTTAAGAGAGATAAACAATCATAGACAGGTGTCCTTTATAAGCCAGCACGTAGAAACACTTTGTAAGAGCAGCATCTATTGTGAAAGGATCTGGCCTCTCAATGCATTGCCTGAAAAGCCATTCAAATGAAAGGCTGCCATGTAATCTTGCTTTTCCCCTGCATTGGCCATGTGTGATAACAGCTGATTGACTGGGGTCAGATTAGCTGAAGCTATAACAATCGGTTGATTGCTCTCATTACTTTGGACAACCGTTACTTGTTATAAGGGTCCTTTGGCAATAAGCAGATAAATTATCCCTCTACTGAAACCCACAGCAATCTGATGTAGTCTGTGAATAAAGCAAACAACAAGTGTTGCATTTTTTCACAGTGCCACTACAGGGCAAACTAGGCACTACATGGTGCCCATTTAAAGGGGTTTTGCCACAAAGTAAAATTGACGTGGGAAGTTTGTAAATTAAATGATAATCATTGTCACTATTCATCATTATTAAAAATTCTGGACCGTTTTTGTCTTAGCTGCTCCTTTAGTGATCCATTGTTTATAGCTCGTCTCCAGGGGATACGACCAGGGTTGAGAGCTTCTCAGTCCTGGTCGCACATGCTCAGACATCACCTCTCCTCCAAGGAAGCTACTGAGTGTTCAAACCCAAGGTGCTATCACTCTACTCCTGTCCTCAGTACTCCTTAGTAATTAGTCAAACAGTGCAAATAAATAAAAAAAAAGAAACCTCAATAAGGTCTGTGCATTGATAAAGAGAAATAAAATTCATAGGTTTGGTTCCTGCAGGGATTTGAACCGAGGACCCTTGTGCCTGGTTGGCAAAAGTTTTACCTTGGACCTACAATGTAGGCTCACTTACAGTCTATACATAAACAGACCTTTCTTTGGGACAAGAGAGAAGGAAAGGCCTGGTGATGTCACTCTGACTGGGTCACATGATATGCATTCAAAACTGATCACACACGCCCCTTCGGAGCCACACGCGCAGCTGAAAAGCTGGATGCAGGAGGTATGAAATGAGATTGTGGCAAAACCCCTTTAAGTCAATGGCTTGTATCTATACAGCAGGAGAGGTCAGGTCCTCCACAGTCAGATACAGTCTTTGTAAACACTACTCTAGCCTAGAGATGAGGATTCAGAACAAGGGATCCTTATTTTACATTTCAGTAGGTTGTGTCAAAAAGACATTTTTAAGAGAAGGAAGCAGGTCGGGCACTTGTAACTCCAAAAAACAGCTGTAATTATTGGGGGCTCTGAGTCTATGCTGTGGTCTACCATTAAGCAAATGGAAAAACAACTATAGCTTTTTTTTATCTAAATTAAATAGATATAGTATAACCAGCCTCCATACCAAATCAATTTTTACAGACTGAATATTTCCATTCATGGTCAATGGCTCCTCCCTTTCTTCTGTTCCACAAATCCGTTGCCTCAAGATAACTTTTGAATCAAACTTGTCTTTCAAAATGGCCATCCAGGACCTTACCACCTTCTGCCGTCTCCACCTGAATAATACTTCCCAGATCCACTCCTTTCTTGACTTTGACTCTATTCATGCTTTCATTATTAGATTACTGTAACATCTCTCTCTGAGGCCTTCCCTCTAGCTCTCCTGCTCCCTCTTAATCCATACTCAACTCTGCTGCCCATCTGATCCACCTCTCTCCTTGCCACACGTCTGCCAATCTCTTCATTGACTACTCGTTGCCCAGCAAATTCAGTTCAAGCTACTAACAATAAAATATAAGGCTCTCTGTAACCTGTCTTCCTCAGACATTAATCTCAACATATTTTCCCTCACGCAATCTCTGATTCTCACAGTAAGACATCCTTTTCTGTTCTCCTCCTATCAGCTCCTCATACAACAGCCCCCAAGATTTCTCCCGGGCATCCCCATACCACTGAGAAATAAATCTTCACCTCTAACAATCCATCAGACTTCCTATACATTTCTATCTTCGAAGAGACCTGAAGACCCACTTCTTCAGAACAGCCTACAATTTACAATAACTGCCACTACACCACCCCGCAAACATGTCTGCCCCCTTCTGTCTCCACCTTCTCCACTGTAGATTGTAAGCGCTTGCGGGCAGGGTTCTTTCTCCTTCTGTATCAGTTATTCAGTATTAATACTGTATTAGTCCTGTCTTATATTAAGTTCCTGAGCCCCTTGGCTTGTACAGCATCCTGAAATTAATGGCGCTCAAAACAAACAACAATAATACACTAAAGCACTTACTAAAATAATAACTGTGTCTTTCAGGGTAATGATTCCTAACTCATGTAATTCATCTTTAACTTATAGGTTTGTGAATTATTTTAAACTGCTGCTTATTATTGTCTTAAAAGAAAAGATTCCTAAAATGTTGCTTAATTCCTGTTGCTTACATAGGGTCAATCTATTCTGTAGTCCCAAAAGAGAAAGGGACCGAAGTGAATGCTGACAATCAAATATCACACACTAGGGCAAATTTCAAAGGACGCCAATTAATCTGTTGCAATCCATTGAAAATAATTAGGGCAGAAAATTGGTTGGGTGAAAAACTCGGGGCAGCCATCGGAAGGCTAAATAGTTTAATATGGTGAAACTGTATGGATTGCCACCACTGTTTCTGAACAAGAAGAATTCCACATCTTAAGGAAATAAAAACCCAGCCTTAAGCGTCTGAAGCTCTAAAATTGCAGTTCTTTGTATTTCTCAGAATGCACATGGCACTTTTGCACTTAGGGAATAAATAATGCAAAACTAAACATTTATCAGGATATTCACTAGGTGAACTTCCAAGAAAGATTTGAAAATCCTATCCTAATTCTAAGAAATCTTAAAACAAGAAAAGCTCTGAAAGTAAAATATCTAAATTTTGTAATTTGCTACCGTTATCACCACTTCACAGAAGCAAAATAGAAGAAACAAAGGCGCGTTTAACGACTACTGTAAAACTAAAAAGAAAACATTTAGCAGCTGTCATGGGGGAAAAAGTGCACACTCAGGATAGTCCTCCAATTCAACAAATAGAAACGCACAGCACATTTTCCATGTACCCCAGCTAGTCTTACAGGAAAGTTAGACATTTTTAGGTCCTATGACTAATGGTCAATAAACAGTTAAGGCATGAAGTGAACTGGCAATTTTGGGCAAGTTTTTACCAGAGGGTGGCAATGAAAAACTAGTAAGTAAGCCAATGTAAATCATGTAAAATTATATATCACAAATTCATTCTTTAGGATAACTTGAGTCCACCCTGAACTTTCCTCCTACTTCTTGTCCAACTTGGTATTTGACTACCTTCAACCTGATGACATCCAAATTTATCTAATCTAGAACACAAAATCAACAAAACTAAACTCCTCTTTCCACCATACCATCAAACCCCTGTAACAAAACTCACAATTTACTGTTCCACGCTTTGCCCAGTTCACAGATCGTTGCCTCGGAATAACTTCACATTCCACCCAATTCTTTAGACCACACATCCAAGTCCTTACCAATTATTAGCATTAATATTGCTTATTTTGTGAGCCCCATTAATTCCAGGGCACTGTACAACCAAAGCGGTTTAAATACTTAATATGAAACCAGGACAAAAACAATATTAGTGAGGACCCTGCCCGCGAGAGCTTACAATCTCAGGGTGAAGAGGCAGTCAGTCAATGAGGTATTTTTAAGGTAGGATTGAGTAAGACAGTTAAAGAACAAATGTACCAACAGAGTAGGTGAGTGCTAAATGGTTGATCGTGCCATACACATGTAAATTTAGCCACCGATGGTAAATGAAATGCAATGTTAATTATTATGTTTTGAGACAACAGCACGCTGTCAGCCACTGCGAATATACTTTCACACATGGTTTTCAAAATAATGGTCAGACAAGATGGTCAAAACTGGACATCTTGGCATAGTTTTATTTTATATGTACAGTGAAGGAAATAATATTCTGATCTCTTGCTGATTGTGTAAGTTTGCCCACTGACAAAGACATGAACAGCCTATAATTTTAAGGGTAGGTTAATTTTTAACAATTGAGGGGGAAAGAAAAAATTAAAGAAAATCAAAAATAAAATCCAGAAAATCACATTGTATAAATTATATAAATGTATGTGCACTGTACAGTGAGAAATAAGTATTTGACCCCTCCGGCACACAAGACTTAATACTTGGTGGCAAAACCCTTGTTGGTAAGCACAGTGATCAGACGTTTTTTGTAGTTGATGAGAGTTTGACACATATCAGGAGAAGTTTGGTCCAACTTCTGCTTTCAGATCATCTCTAAATCATTAAGATTTTGAGGACTGTCACTTAGCAACTCACAAGCTCCAGTCCCTCTAGACGGGCTGCTTTCCTACGGTTGACGTTTTTGATGAGTTTTTTTTGATGCGTTTTTTGGGTAACTAATGTATATCAATTATTTACTGTTGCTTATGTACAAAAAACGCGATCCAAAAAAAGCATCAAAACGCACCGTGTGAAAGCACCCTAAGTCTATGAGATTAAGGTCTGGAGACTGGCTAGGCCACTCCATGGTCTTAAAGTGCTTCTTTTTGAGCCACTCCTTTGTTGCCTTCTTTGACTGTATTTGTTTTGGGTCATTGTCATGGCGGAAGTCCCTGAATCGAGTTGTGTTGTTTGCGATTTTTTTATAGGACAAAGTTGAAATTCGGCACGGTTTTTATGTTGATCAGATTTTTTGATCAAAGCGCATAATCTATTTATTTCGCTGCCATGTCAGCGCTTCCTGTCATTTTGGCGGCCAGCAAATCAGCTTACAGAAATAAGCAGGAGTGAGCTGGTGGTGTGGGACGTTATGACTGGGATGTGTATGTATGGTTGCGATTGCGGTAAATCACATGACCTCGTTGTTAACATAGAAACAGCCCTTCATTTTCAGCCCCAGTTGGGTCTGATGTTATATAATAAGAGCAGGGTCGTGTGCTCTGGTCTCTCTCAAATCTGCTCAGTGAATTGTTATATTGTTCACACAGACAACTATGATTTAGCTAGGTTCTGTGAACATTAGAAACTTAGGCTAGATTAGGATTTTCAGTTTTTAGTTACTTAGGGCTGAGAATTTTAAAAGGGCATCTAGCGCTGTACAGCGCGGGGAGGAGAGGGGGGGTGGGGGGGGATGGGGGCGGGGAACAGGGGGCCTGCGGGGGAGCACAGACAGACAGGCTGGCACGGCGCAGGCAGGGCTTTGAAAAGGAAGTGGATATTGTGCAGCCCAGACTAGTGGATTGACTTGCATTGCAATGGGTTTTGATTAAACAGTTTTGGTGAAATATTACTTGTATGTTGTGCAGCTTGTACTTATATTTGGATACAGATCTTTCTAGTAACTTGTGGGTATGGTATAGTGTGAAAAAAACTCAACTTTTATTATCGTATTCATTTCAAATAGGTGTTTTTTTTTTACTTTGGTGGGCCCCCAGTTTTGTTCATAGAGCCTCTTGCCCTTTTTTTTAGGAAGACAGTCAATTTTTGTAGTCACCGCAGGTGTATTGATAGGTGCAAAAAACGCCTATTATTATCCGTACACAATTTAATTACGTGTTTTTCACTTTGACGTAGTCCAGCTTGTTCATAGAGCCACCTTGCACTTAAATTGAATACAGCTATTTTGTTGGTCACCGCAGGTGTATTGATAGGTGCAAAAAACACACGTTTTTTATCGTACACAATTTAATTACGTGTTTTTCACTTGGCGCCAGTCCAGCTTTGTTCAGTTGCACGCACCTTGCACTTAAATTTTGAATACTGCATTTTTGTAGTCACGCAGGTGTCTTTGATAGGTGCAAAAAACCACTGTTTTTGTTATCGAATTGTTTATACAAATAGCTGTTATGACACGTGTGAAGCCCTAGTTTGTTCAATAGCCACGTTGTACGACAATTGATGATTTTTAGACAACTGTTCTCGTTTGTCCATTGCTGCAAAAAACACAATTTATCCTCCTGTGTAACTTACTGAATAGTTTTATTGGGCCCTTGAATTTCAAGTTTGGCGCAGTAGCGCAACTTGTATGATATTTTGTTGAAAACTATCAATTCCTAGTCCTACTGGGGCAGTTGTAAATACCTGGGGGACTGAAGGAAGAACACTGGTTGATTTTGTCTTTACGGTTCTTCCACAGACCGATTTCACAGGTTATTCGCAAAGAATCATTTCTGTTTCTAATCCTAGTTGGCTGTAGGAAATTAGAGGGATTTAGATAGCTGTGATATTGCCGTCTTTTTAATAAGAGATTTACAAAACTCTTCATTACCTTCTCAAATTTTTATCTTCTGAACATGGAGCGATAATGCAGGTGGCTAAGCGAGCAACGAGAGGGGGTAGGACATGGCGGTAGGAGGTACGAGAGAAGGTGCTCCTTCCAGTGTGGAGCCAAACACTCAAGCCTGTGGATCGTCGTTGCAGACCAGTCTCGCTGGGTGAGGGCCCTCCTGTGATCTCAGTATCGTAACAGCGTCTCCACCAAATGTGTTCTTCAGTGGTTAATGCAACTGCACCAGCAGTCTTTCCGCCTCGTCCTCCCAGTAACGGCCACAAATGTCGTCATCAGCATTCATCATTTCCGTCCTATGACGCGAAGGCAGCCCCCCAATGTCAAATCGTGTACCCCTCTGTGGATAAATCCATTTTCTGAAGATCTTTGTGAACAAAATGCGGTGGGGGGTCAGATGGTTGTTAAAAGATTCAAGAGGCCAAGAGGATGATTTGTATGCTCTGACGCCAGTTTATGATATGCCATCAGAGGCGGAGAAGGGAAAAGACGGTTAATCTGGCAAAATCCGGAGGTGGTCGCTAATCAGCCTTGACAGTCCTCTTGCTTTGTAGACGCAGATCCAGGATGCAGAATGTCAGGACGGACCAAGTCACCGTGTTGATGATGATGATGACGACATTGCGGATCCAACGTGGTCTTTTCAGCATGAATTGCTTGTGGAGCGCTTCATACTTCTGACGAGAGAGGAAGACGATGGGGTTGAGTGTCGTACTTGTCCCGCCTCAAAAAGGGAATTTGAGGACGAGGTCGAGTAGTCACGCTGTCTATGTATTCCATCCAGCCACGGTCCGCGGAGGAAACCTCGCTACCTCGTTAATTGCCGTTCTTTAAAAGGTCGAGAACTCTCAACGCTGGGCCTTCTTTGAGCATGCTCTGATTAAACTCAGCGATGTCTTTATGCCGCCTTTGCCGGTCAAAACGCTATCGAGTTGAGCAAGAATCTTAGGTTGCATAACCGATTCACCAAAATGTCTAGTCACTTGCGCGAATGCATGAGTTGAATGGAGACAACTCTTGGCCAAAAAAGGCCACACGATTGCCGGTGCTTCCAACCACTGTTACACCCTCTGTCTACGCATCTCCTCACCTCAGCCAACTCACTCATGGGTTCTCTGCTGCCCATGTCTCTCTGAGTCATGGGAAATTCAGGGATCAGCCTCCGCTTTCAGCCTTACACCGTCGCCCGCAGTAACTCATGATACATCACAGAGGACCATTCGAACCTCTTCTCCTTCCACCTGTTTGACGCCTGACGACCGTAAAGGGCCAGTCTAGCTGCAGCTTCTGTCTTACAGGTTTCGGGAGTGAAGAGAAACACTTTAAACCAAACCATCCCAAGCCAAAAAGCTGTATGTCGGCATTGCCAGGCTTTTGGCATTGTGGAAATGTTGCCTTTCCCGTCTGGATGGACAAAGAGTGATGGGCTTCCGCCAGTTCATGGCCTTGCCTGACCCCCAATACCATATGTCGAGCAGGATTTTCTTTGCCAGAAAAAGCAGTCCTCTGCCTGGCCAGACAGTTGTCAGCTAATAATTTCAAGCGCGGTCTGGTCTTCATATTGGTGTCTTCGGAAACAGTCATCTGACCACCAACACAATGGACTAGTAAGCACTGCAAGGCCGTCTATATACTCTACAGCTCACTGGGTGAGTAGGAGTGGATGTCGTATGGTGGTGACAGTGCTTCAGAGCTGGCGCAAGCTCTTCAAAACCCGACTAGGGATGGTGCAGTGTTCTTCCCCTAAGGTCCTCTGGGGGCATCACGGGCCAGAGCAAAAACGGCCGTGGGGGGTTTTGAAATTAATCTGTATTGGAAGACCATACCACTCACATGGTCTGGAGCTGTGGAAGGCTCTCCGCAACGAGAGCACCCGAGCGCGGCTGGGTGTGGACAAGAACCTTGTCCAGGCAAGATGGGTGCGATAACGGTCGTAATCTGATGGACGCCCCTTAAGATCGATAGGCTGCGAGCCACAATTCCTTGCCTCAGCACATGTCATGAACCTTGTCTGTCACAGAAACTTACTAAAGCGCTACCCTGGTGGACTGCCTGCTGAGGAAGGCTCGAGGTCTGAGTTCGCACTTCCGCCCGTTTCGCACCCTGCTTCGTCCTCCCTGCCTGGCTGCGTGTGCAGGTCAGCTCGGCTCCCGTCAACCGTTCATTGTTGAAGTAGGAACATGCTGCGAAATTCCTCCCTCAAATATGCTCAAGCGATTGTGAGGGCACAGCGCAAATTGCCATTACGCATGTACGAAGTGACAAACACAGCCTGAAAGCAGCGGTGCGGACTCGGGTGTTGAAGAGTGAGGCAGGTGAAAGAGCTATGCACCATCTTGCCATTTTTGAAGAAGCCACCAACAATGGTCAGTGCGGAAATAGCCCTTGTCAGCATGGACCATTTGTGGTGATCTTAGTTTGGAAACGTTCGTTGGGACACTCTGAAACATCCGGTACCTGCAGCGACGGAGGAGGAGAGACGGACACAGATGGGACTCGGAGACTCTTTCTCCGTCGATTCACAAGGCCCGACAGTTTTCACAATTTTATCGGTATTCATTAGCTGTGGGTTCGGGGTCCCAGGGATAGCCTGCAAGGCGGCCGCACAGCTATCAGGGTGTATCATCTGAGGCAAGTAAGGCTGTGTTGAAGCTGTTGCGGAGGAAGCGGAGAGGGGAGGTATTCCTGAGTTACGTCGTCACTGCTTGGAAAAGAGATTGCGAGCGAATTGAGGCGGAGGAGGAAGATATGTTTGCTAGTGCCCCTCGACCCAGAGGCTTGGGTAATCCAGGCTTCTCTTGTCGCATCATTGAGTTCTTGGTTGCTCCATTTCCTCCAAAAGCATGTTCCTCGTTTTAAGGCCATCAGAAAAGAATAAATCAGTTACTGGTTGGCCACCTCTCTGGATCCCCGTACAAAACCAAACTCAGCACTTTCCTTCCACCTAACCAAATAGAGAGTACAAAATGCAGAAATGGTGACCTTGCTGATTGATCAACTGGGGACAAACTGTTTCGTATGTTTTAAAGTTCTTCAAATGGGATGGGGGAAAAAACTTTGACCTGGGGCAGCAGTAGAGTGCCCCAAATAAGCCCTAGCGGCAGCAGGCAAAAGGCAGAACCTAATGGGTTAGCCCCTTTTTCCTTTCTTATTTTCCCCTCACCCAAAAAATGTAATGCGGGCAAACCAAAAAAACACACAGGACCCGCTTAAGAAACATAGTGGCACGACTAACTAGTCGCAACCCCCGATGTTTTTGGATGTGTTCCCGGGCCCCCCCCAAAGACTTTTGGGTTAAACCAAAATGGATTGGAAAAAGGCCCCCGGGTGTCGCCAACCATAGAGGTGGGTTTTCCTTTCCCCGCACCGTGCATATTGAGCAGGGCCTTCGCAAAATTTTGGAGGATCATTACAGCAAAAGCATCCCGGGGGTTTTCCCCAGATAATGTGGATCGTTTGACTTTCATCAAGATGGGAAACAGGCATGGATTTTCTGATGATGTTTTGGCCCCCAATTTGGGCCCAGGTCACCGATTGGTTTCCGGTCTACTTCCCCATTCCCCCTTCAAAAAGAAATGGTTCCCCCTTGGAAAAAATTTTTTTTAAAATTAAAATTCTTTTCTGGGGAAATTTTTTTTCCCCAGTTCCCAAAAAATTTCCCCTTTTGTGGTTTTTCTGTGAGGGGAATGTAAAAGACAAACCCAAAGGTTTTCATGAAAAAAAACCGTTTTCCCTTTTTTTTTACTTCATTTTTTTTTAGAATTTTTTCCCCATTGTCAATGGTTTTGGGGTCATGGTCTGTGAGATACAGCCCATAATCATGGTCCTTTGGGGGAAAAAAATGTGGCTTCCTAAGTGGCATTTCTTCCTCACAATTTTTTAAAAAGTGGGGTGGGAAATTTATTTTTATAATGTTTTGGGGTCATGATGCTGTGAGATACAGCTATAATCATGTCCCTTGGAACAGAAATGTGGCTTCTAAGTGGCATTTCTCCCTCACAATTTTTAACAGTGGCTGAGAAGTCATTTTTATAATTTTTTTGGGTCATGCTGCTTTGAAATGCAGCAATACTACAGGTCCTATTCTAAAAAATGTTGTTTCTAACAGACATTTGTTCTTCACAATTGTCAAGAGTGGCTCAAGGGGGATGGTGCTGTCAGAAACAGGAATAGGTAGGACACTGTTAATGGACACATATTGCAAAATAACTTGTTTTTGCAAGATCTTTAAAATAGCTAGCAATTCCTGTAGTGAGACAACCCAATTAATACAATTAAAAAAAAAGAGAAACAAAGACGTGGTGGGATTCCATCCTATTTTTAAAATTGTGCTTTCTAGAATTAAACTACTAAAAAACTTGCATGTACAAAATAGCTGATACAAATATTCCTCTGAATTGTACAAGGGAGGTACAGGAAGACTTGAACAAATGTAGGTTACCCAGGACAGGTATAGTCAATGTCCAGTTCAACTAAAATGGTGGTTGAAAGACTCCTTTTCCCAGCACTTTTTAATCTGTGGTTCAGACAGGTTTAATGGTCATACTGCGGTACAGGACAGATATAGTTAATGTCCAGTTCAACTAAAATTGTGGTTCAAACACTCCTTTTCCCAGCACTTTTTAATCTGTGGTTCACACAGTTAATGGTCATACTGCGGTACAGGACAGATATAGTTAATATCCAGTTTCAACTAAAATGGTGGTTCAAAGACTCCTTTTCCCAGCACTTTTTATCTGTGTTCACACAGGTTTAATGGTCATACTGCGGTACAGGACAGATATAGTTAATGTCCAGTTCAACTAAAATGGTGGTTAAAGACTCCTATTTCCAGCACTTTTTTAATCTGGGGGTCATGCAGGTTTGGGGCTCATGCTGTGGCACAGGACAGGGATAATCTATGTCCAGTGAAACTAAAATGGTGGTTGAAAGAATCCTTTTTCCGGCACTTTTTTTTTTTTAAACTTTAAATTTTTATTTAATGTTAAAAGGTTAACAACACGACCATGAAAGGAAGCAGCAAAAATATGGTGACAGATTGGTCAGAAGGTAACTGAAACACAACCAATATGCCATGTAAATCTCAAATAACAATATATAGTGTACAAGCATAATCAGAAGTTAACATTTAAGACGTAGATGAGGCCATCCATATGACAGTAGCTCAAGAGAGCTGGCAGAGGAAAGGTACATGCCCAAGAAAGGAGGAGATAAATGTAATAGGAAATATGAGCAAGGCCACACAAGGGCTATTATGGGTATGTGGAGTAACCTGAGTCCGTCCAGACCTTCCATCTGGCCGTCCTCTTAGCAATCAAATGAGGAGGTATAGACAGACAAGTTTCATAGTGGAAATGGGAGTTGACTCTGTTTATAACTTCCCTGAATATAGGTGGAGAGGTAGATTTCCAGTGATGAGCGATCTTGAAACGGGTTGTATGAGAATATGTTGGTCCTGTTTGTTAGGAAATGTCTTCCTGTGGAAATCTAAAAGGGCCATTTCTGGGGAGAGTTAAATTGAGAAAATATAAGTTTAAATGGACTTTCAGTCTGAGAAAGCTGCTGATTTTTGGGGCAGGACCACCACTGTGCAAAAGGGCAGCCGCCCCGCAATTTCTCAGCCATCCTGGGGGCCCCCGGGAAATAGGGGCTGTTATGGGGGTGAGTCCCATCAAAAAATGTATTTTCGTGTAATTCGATTGGTTAATAAAATTGGAAATGTTTGGAGACAGAAAAAGCTGCTTGCCCCCCTTTTTCCACGTGAATGATTAGACAGCTCCGACCCCCCACTTCGTTTTAAGCCCATTTTAGAACTGGACTGCACCTCCCAAAGGGGAGTAAGCTGCTGAGAGACCTTTAGTTTTTTACATTGAAAGAAGAAAATGAGAGAAGGGGTTTTTTAAGGGGGGGTGCGGGACCCAGGTATAGATTGAATTGCATGTTTTTAAAAGATAGGGGGAAGAACTGAGCTAGGGATCTCATAGGCGTCGGGGGTCTTCAATTCTAAAGTCCCTTGATGAGGGTCTCCAATTACCCCCTTTTGGCGATCATTGACTGGGGGGGAAGAGTATCCGTACCATACAAGGCGGACGGGGCCCGTTGATTTATTAGGACCATCTCTTGCTAGCATGTTTAACCCAGAAGAGATAAGGTGCTGAGTGTGAGAGACAGAAGGGGTTTGGTGGCAAAGGGGAGGGAAGCCAATACCATCGTTGGGTGGTCTTAATGGAACTGGAGCAGGGTGTGGTTTTTTATGTGGACCCAGTGGTGGGAGGGAGATGTTGCCCCATAGGTCCCCCACTGGCCCCAAAGTAGGGGGCCGGGTTGTACAAAAGATTCCCAACCGGGCCTCCAAATTTTTTCTGTAGGTAGAGATATGTTTTTTTAAACTGGGCGTTTCGAATTCCAGTAAACCTCATAGGATGGGATAAATTTTAGATAGAATTGGAGGGGGTATAGATGGAGAGCCCCCGGTTGTGAGGAACTTGGGGGAAAGTTCATTTTAACAAAGTTGATTCTGGGCCCCAGGATAGGGGGGCTGTTGCATTTTTTGGATGTCTGAGTGAGAGTCAAGGACAGGTCGGCCCCAGTTGGCTCGAGGGTTTTTGGGGGGCGGGAAAATTTTGCCTAAGTATGAAATGTTTGCATTAGAAGGAAAAGCAAATGGGGAAAGGTAGCGGGTGCGGGGGGAAAGTTAAGGGGGGTTTTTGGTGGATTTGGAAATGTTCGTTTGTAGAGGAATGTGAGTAGAGGATAGTATTTTAAGTAGACCCGGAATGAAAATTCCGGAGCCGTCCCAAAAATAATTATGTGTCGGCGTTATAAACTGGCCTTGTGGGTGAAATGCCCTAGGGAATGCCTGAAATGTGCGGGGAAGTGGAATATTTGGAGGGGTTCAATGATAAGTCCAAAATTTTTTGGGGATAGCGGACAACCTTCCCTTGTGCCTTAGTAATTGCAAAAGGTTGTGAATGAAACCGAAGAAAAAACCCCTGGCTGGGGGGGAAAGAGTATAGGGTAAGATAGTTGCTTTGGGGACCTGAGAAGCCAAAACCTTTTGCGGGGACTTTTTCATAATGCCCAGTTAACGGTCAAAAAGCCTTCTCTGTTAGAGGAAAAGCTGTGGGCCCTTGTCTTCCTGTTAAATTTGCTAAATATCGAGCACCTCCGATCCCATTCGTGTTTGTCGTGATGTGAAAAAACCCACTTGATGGGGGTGGATTAGAATGGAAAGTATATCGTTAATTTTTTGGGCTGGATTTGGAAAAAAGTTGTTCCCGCTGTTTTAAAAGAGATTTTGGTCGGAGTTGTGACAAACCCCTGGGTTTTTCCTGGTTTGGGGAGGGGTCCGATGTGGGGAGAGCATTTCTGTGGGGGGGGGTTCTGCAAGGAAGGCATTAAGACTTTGAGGATATGTGGGGAAGAAGGGAAGAAAATGTTTATAATATTTTATTGAACCTCGGTCCCGGGATTTGTTAAGTTTTCCCTGTAAAATAGTTTTCCTAGTTTTTTGGTGAGATGGGCGTTTAGAATTTCTAATTGATCTCTGGTAGTGTGGGAAGATTTAGGTTATTAAAGAAGGCTGAATTGAAGGGTGTTATAGGGGAAGAGAGGGGTCTTTAGGTTAGGGGATTGTAATATTGTAAAAAGGAATAACTATATGCTAGGGTGAACACCTTATGAGGCCAGAAGTCAGTAAGCAATTCTGGATCTCCCCTGTTTTTGTTTAAATCGTCTTGCTAAGAGTTTCCCGGAGGGTCCCCTGAGTAAAAATTCCATTTCAATTGGAAAGGGGGTTCATTTTGTGGAGGTTTAGGATTTTCAGTTTTTTTTTAAAAAGAGATTTTTTCCCGAGAAGGGCTGAGCAGGGATTTTTTTGGCTAGCGTCTTGAACGCGTATTTTTGTTTAATGTATCTAATTCGCGTTCCCGTCGCTTTTTCCCCCTAGAGGCTATTTTTGTGAGTTTCCCTTCATTACGCTTGTGTGCGCCCCGAGCATGGAAGGAGAGGAAACAGTAGAGAGGTTGGGTCAAAGTATTTTGTAGAGATGTCTTGATCCCCGTACAATTGAATTTTGACTTAAGAAGAAAATTGTTTAGTCTCCAAAGGGAAACTGAAGAGGGAGGGGGTGCCCTGTAAGGTAGAAATTGGGAGCAGGGTCTGCCCATGTTCTATTTCAATTCTGTCGGGATACTTTGGGGGGGGTTAATCTATTTGTAAAAAAAAGGTAAAAGGGGGAAAAGGAATTTTTTAGGGCGAAAAAAAGTAAAAGTCAATATCGGAGGGAGGGGTATCGCCTGGGTGTGTAATTTTTTTCCGCTAATATGTTTGCAGGCTATGTGTGTTTTGGGGAGTACGATTTTTCCATTTGGGGGTCAATTTTGGTTAAAGTCACCCCAGACAATAGGTGTCTTTCCCAAACGCCTTAGCTCTGGTTAGGATTTTGGAAAGGAACCCGGGCGACGTTTGTTTGGGCATAGAGGAGCCAAGGGATGGGGGTGGGTTTAAGGTAATCGAAATTAAAAATTTTTCCCCTTTTTTTCAGAGAAGATGTGAAGTGAAAAGTAAATTTATCCCTTCAAAGATAGAGACCCCCGCCTTTTTTTTGGGGGGAGGTGAGTGAAATGTACGGGAAATTTCCCATGTTTAGTCTAAAGACATCTCTCTCTCTCAGATGGTCTCTTTGGGCACAAAAATACGTCGCCTTAAATTCAGCGCATCCCTCCCCAACAGAGAAAGTTTGAAAAGGGGTATTGAGCCCCTTGAAATTCGGATAAAAACTTATTCCCCCTGCTTTGTGTGTAGGGGATGCAATGAAGCCCGGGGGGACCCGAACCGGGTTCAAGTTTGTATAGGTGGCAGATCCAGAAAACTGTGAAATGAGCAGGCATGAAAAGAATAAACTTGAAAAAAATGCAAATAAACCATAAAACAGGATAGAGCAAAAATTGAGCCAAATAACAGGCTTCCATCAGCTGGAAGCCACTATAGTCGGGGGGGGAAGTCAGCCTAAGTAGGACCAAATTGGCTAGGGTTGAGGAAGAGTCGGGAAGAACCCAAAAGGGAAAGGGGGAGTGTAACTGCCCGTTGGGTAGTAGCCGAGGAGAGAGGCAAAAGGGAGATTATCCGGGAAATTTAGTCTTTGACTATGATCGCGGGACTCTTTCTTTGACATAGGGGGGAGACAAATTTTTTTGGCTTGTTTTAGGTTTTTTTCAAGGTGTTGAAGTAGAATAGGGGAGAAAATTCCAAGAGGGACAAAAGTTCTTTGACCCTATTTGGGTCGAAGATGAAGTTTAGTTTCTTTTGATGATCAAATTTTTAACAGGGAACCCCCCGTGGTAGGGAATGTTGGGATCTCTGGGATTTAGTGTGGGGGGAAATTCCTTTTTTCGGAGCATGGTCCCCCTGAGAGGTCGGGAAGATCCCCCTATGTTTTTAAAGCGTTTGGGAAAACGGGGTTCCTTCCCAAGAGCCCCTTTAAGAAGTCGTCTTTATGCGGAAAAGTGAATCCCTTTCAATCGTGCTTGGGGATGAGGGGGAAGGGGTTTTTGGTTTAGGAGGGGTGGGTTTGTTATGGAGAGGTCCAAGGGGGGAAGCATCAGGAAGGTAAGCGGGATCCCTGAGAAATTGGGAAAAATATCCAACCCCGCTCCGGGTGCTCTAATGGGATGTTGTTGGGCGGGGTCGGTCTTAAAAATCGAAAAATTTGCCCAGTCCTTGCAACCTTCTCTAGAGCCGAGTTAGGTCTTCAGAAGATTAGTTTCGATGTGTTCCGTTCTGGACACAAGAGTGTGTATATCTTTTCTGAAGTCACTCATCATATGTTTGAAATAATTTTGAAGTGTATCACGGAATGATGAAAAGGCGTTGAAAAGTTCTCTTGTGGACGAAAGATTTCAAGTTGGTCATGTGAAGCCAATCCACCGATTCCGCCCCTTGTGGTGGGGGAGAAATTTCGGGAAGGAAAATTATTTTGAGTGAGATTTGTTTGAAGGTTGTTGGAAAAATTTCGTAAGTTTAGTCGGCTTTTGCGGCTTGGGGTTTCTCTTAGAAGTGCCCCCCATGGTAGGTCCTTTATTATTGTTGTTATTTATTTTTATTATTTATTTTTTCCCCCCTTTCTCCTCCTTTCCGCCATCTTCTATCTAAATTATAGTGTAAGAAGAAAAAATTCTCTTTAAACGGTAAGGAGTTGTGGCAGGGGTAAGCCTAGCTTGTCTGAGACTGCAGTGGTGTCAGGGAAGGTTCACTGTAATCTCAACTGCTTTAAGAAGCTTCAGGGGTTCTTTATTACAGGGCTGTATAATGATGTAGTGCCAAATTTAGACATGCAGGTGAGGCACCTAGGGGGACAGGGAGGTGTCCATAAGGTAGTTTTTTAGCGTTGGTGTTATGAGTTGCCTGACGTGTCAGGTGAGATTGCAGGGACTTATGCTAGACTGTGCCGATTGCACCAAGTCCTTGGACGTTTTGCTCTATCAGTGGGGTGAGCACCGTGCAGCACTCTTATGTTAAGCAGTAGAAGGACCGAAATGGCGCCAAATCCCGCATCCACTTCCCAGAGAGCGTGAGGATATACTAGGATGGCAGATGCAAGGGTGGGCACTTTGGGAGCTGATCAGTGAAAGAAAGTGATGATACATGGTTTAGTGCCTAAGTTGTCAGTCCCCCTTTGGCCCGGTGTAAAATAGCGCCGTGTTTTTTCCTTTTACCAGTCTGTTCCGGCGATAATCGGGGTAAGTGGGAAGGGCCCCCGGCAGAGGGCTCGAGCTGGGCCTAGTACACTGAAGTCCCGTGTCCCGGTGGGGGTCTCCGCCGTTTTTAAAATGGAAACCGGGTGTATTTCCCTGCTATCGGTCTCATGGCCTAAGCCCGCTCCCAGACTTTGAGGATGGGTGGTCGGCAGGAAGCTCGTCAGGGGTGTTATTTTTTGGGCCCCGGGCTCGTTAAAGGGGGCTCCTCAGCGTTACAAGATGGCGGCGGCGCGGGCTTATGCGCCGCAGGCGATGTGGAAAAAGTCCGGAGCGGACTGTGCGGGGGGAGTGGGCGGGGGGCACGGAGCTCAGCGGAGTGGGGGCCCGGGGGTTTTAACTTTTAAAAACCCCCCGGCCCAGGCCGAGCGAAAGTGCTTTCGGAAGAGAGGTATCACGGCCCCGGGGAGGCGAAGCGGGCGCGGGCTGCCAGCAGGTCCCTTGCGGGGCTCGGGCCCCCGCGATGCAGTAACCCGGGGTCAGCAGAGTTTGTCCCGAGTCTGTTCACTGGGGACAGGGTCCCAGGATGCCCAGTGGCCGCTGTGGATCCTCAAGGGTCATGGGTGAGGGTTTATTTGGCGCTTTTCAGGTTCTCCCGGAGTACCCATCACACGTCTGCCCCCATGCAGGTCCCGGCCCCCCCTTTTCCCCCGGCACTTTTTAATCTGTGGGTCATGCAGGTTTGGGGGCCCTCTTTGCTGTGGCCCAGGACAGGTATAGTCAATGTTCAGTTCAAACTAAAATAGTGGTTCAAAGACTCCTTTTCCAGCACTTTTTAATCTGTGGGTTAGAAACATAAGGTTTAATGATTCATACTGCGATACAGGACAGAGATAGTTAATGTCCAGTTCAACTAAAAATGGTGGTTAAAAGACTCTTTTTTACGGCACTTTTTAATCTGTGGTTCAGACAGGTATAAGGCTCATGCTGTGGCCCAGGACAGGTATAGTCAATGTCCAGTTCAACTAAAATGGTGGTAAAAAGACTCCTTTTTCTGGTACTTTTTTAATCTGGGGGTCATGCAGGTTCAGGGCACATGCTGTGGTCCAGGACATGGATAATCAATGTCCTGTTCAATTAAAATGATGGTTCAAATAATACTGCCTTCTGGCACTTTTTAATTTGTGGTGATGCAGGTTTAAGGGTCATGCTGTGGTACAAGACAGGGATAGTGAATGGTCTGTGGCTTTTATAACCTAAGTGTGTTGCCTAAGATGTAGCACATATCCAGTTTCCTATTGTGGATGTTAATTCCAGCTTCTCCAGCCCTGTTTGGGTGTAATAATGAAGGTGTTGTTCCTCTCCCATAGACTTTAATGGTCATCGGCGATAATCTATTATCGACTATCGGAAATCGTCTTGATAATTGCCAATATCGACTATCGACCCGATGACGATAGTCGACGTAATCGCTCATCACTAGCCACGACCCATTTTTAATGTCCTGGCAGAGGGAAGGAGGTTGTCACTCAGGATTTTACGGTACATGGCTCCATTCATTCTCCCACTGATGCGGTGAAGTAGTCTTGTGCCCTTAGCAGAGAAACACCCCCAAAACATAATATTTCCACCTCCATGCTTGACAGTGGGGACAGTGTTCTTTGGGTCATAGGCAGCATTTCTCTTCCTCCAAACACGGCGCGTTGAGTTGATGTCAAAGAGCTCAATTTTTACCTCATTCGACCAAAGCACCTTCTCCCAATCACTCACAGAATCATCCAGATGTTCATTGGCAAACTTCAGATGGGCCTGCACATGTGTCTTCTTGAACAGTGGGCACTGCAGGATTTTAAACCATTACGGCGTAATGTGTTACCAATGGTTTTCTTACTGACTGTGGTCCCAGCAGCTTTGAGATCATTAACAAGTTCCCCCTGTGTAGTTTTAGGCTGATCTCTCACCTTGATCATGATCAACGATACCACACGAGGTGAGATTTTGTATGGTGCCCCAGATCAATTTTGATTGAGAGTCATTTTGTATTTCTTCCATTTTCTTACTATAGCACCATCAGTTTTCTCCTTCTCACCCAGAGTCCTACTTATGGTTTTGTAGCCCATTCCAGCTTTGTGCAGGTCTATGATCTTGTCCCTGACATCCTTAGACAACTCTTTGGTATTGCCCATGTTGTAGAGGTTAGAGTCTGATTGATTAGTTGAGTCTGTGGACAGGAGTCTTTTAAAAAGGTGATTATTTAAGACAGCTGTCGTTAATGCCGGTAACGAGTTGATTAAGAGCGTCTAACTGGTCTGTAGGAGCCAGAACTCTAAATGGTTGATAGGGGATCAAATTTCTCTCAGCAAAATGAAAATACATTTATATAATTGATACAATGTGATTTTCTGGATTTTATTTTGGATATTCTATCTCTCAATGTTAAAATTAACCTACCCTTAATATTTTAGACTGTTCATGTCTTTGTCAGTGGGCAAACTTACAAAATCAGCAAGGGATCAAATAATGATTTCCTTCACTGTATGACCAGCTTTAGAGAAATCAACAAACACAGTTCTAAAGTAGTAGCACCGCTCTACAGTACATGTTCTGTATTTCTCTTTACATGTGCTAGAACAGGGGTCCTCAAACTTTTTAGACCGGGGGCCAGTTCACGGTCCCTCAGACCATCGGAGGGCCGGAATATAGTTTTTTAAAAAAAGTTTTACTTTGTGGGTCGATACAATTACAGTGATACCCAATTTATTATTGAATTTAGGTCCCCCAGCAGGTCTGTAGGTAGATTTAGGGGCCCCAGAAGGTGTGTTGTTAGATTTAGGGGCCCCAGAAGTGGTGGAGGTAGATTTAGGGGCCCCAGCAGGTCTGTTGGTAGACTTAGGGGCCCCAGCAGGTCTGTAGGTAGATTTAGGGGCCCCCAGCAGGTCTGTAGGTAGATTTAGGGCCCCCAGCAGGTCTGTAGGTAGATTTAGGGCCCCCAGCAGGTCTGTAGGTAGATTTAGGGCCCCCAGCAGGTGTGTACGTAGAATTAAGCCCCCCAGCAGACGTAGATAGAATTAGGTCTCCCAGCAGGTATAGGTACATTTAGGCCCCCAGCAATTGTAGGTAGAATTAGGCCCCCCAGCAGGTATAGGTAGAATTAGGCCCCCCAGCAGGTATAGGTACATTTAGGCCCCCAGCAGACGTAGGTACATTTAGGCCCCCAGCAGACATAGGTAGAATTAGGCCCCTAGCAGACATAGGTAGAATTAGGCCCCCAGCAGACGTAGAGATAATTAAAAATAAAAAAGTGACATCACTCACTTACCTGGCTCCCCGCCGCTGTAGCTGCTCCCGGGCTTCTTCTTCGGGCGGCGTGACGTCACCAGGCCGCGCCGCAGCATGATGACGCTGACGCCGCCCGTCCTGTGGACTCTGGTGAGGCGCCTCCTTCCTGCGCCTCACCAGAGTACTCTGCAGAGCGGAGAGCCCCTGCTCTCCGCAGAAGCATCTGTATGTGCGTGTGGCGGACGCACATACAGTTAGTCCCGGCGCCGCTGCCATCACCGATCGCTAAGGTCCTAAGCTGGTACCTTCGGTATTGACTTAGGACCCTAACGATCGGCGGCGGGTGATAGCGGCATCGCCGGGGACGTCTGTGGGTGGGGGACATTCTGCAGCGGACGGGAGGTGCTGGAGGGCGGTCACTTACAATATATGGGAGGTGTCTGTGAGTGGCAGAGGGCGGACATTCTGCGTATACATTGCACAGTGTCCCCCCTCTGCCACTCACAGACACCTCCCATATATTGTAAATTGCCCGCCCTCAGGCACCTCCCTTGCGCTGAAGAGTGTCCGCCCCCTGAAGCTGGCCCCTGCTGTCGCGCTGCTCACAATGGCTTTCATATTACCTGTCACCGCCCACGGCACCCCCCATCATGTGGGAGGTGCTGTGGCCGGTGACAAGTGATGTAAGGCAGCGCGACAGCAGGGGCCAGAGCACACAGCAACTCAGAGGACTGCGGCTCTGCCGCTGCCACCGCCGGTAGCAGCGGCGGGTCGGATAAAATTCCTCGGCGGGCCGCATGCGGCCCACGGGCCGTAGTTTGAGGACCCCTGTGCTAGAATGAGCGGGTCCTTTGGGCAACTGGTGAAGGCCCCTTTTCTTTTTTCTGGTACACTGTGTATAAAGTACATGACTTCAAGAAGCTCCTTTCCTGAAAATAGGAAGTAATTTCCAGCTTCCAGCAGCTCTTTCTGGCTGGCATTTGTAAGTACTCGCTTTATCTGTGTTATCTAATGTCCTTAAATAGTAATTTTGCATTACGTTGGGTGACATTTTGGAACTTCAGAACCAATTACTAGGCTTTCATATTATTATGGTTTGTGTTGACAATTTTTTTTTTTTATCTGTCTAGACACACATAACTAAGCGAGAACAGATTATGGTGAGCAGTTTTTCAATTTTTTCCTATTATAAGTTAACCAACCTAGCATTCAACCTTAGTTACTTACATGCACTTTTATGGTAGAAAGCTGTAACAGCATGGCTAACTCTTAAAGAGGTTTTCTCACCACAATGATAAATTATTATCAAATAAATTGCTCTTCTGATTTTGCTTCGTTTAAGTGCCAGGAGAGATAAAGGAGATTTCCTCTTCTCTTTGTGTACACAAATTTTTTAAGGTTACCGACCATCTCCTTCTGCAGTCATTGGAGAAGCTGCCCTTTCTGACCATTGTGAGTCCCTCCCTGATGTGTGTAATCCCTTTTACCATTTAGAGTTTTACAGCCTTCTGACTTACTGTTTAACACATTCACTGCTATAGAACAACCCACAATCTAACCAGGAAGTGGGAGCCTGAAGTTGCCTGTGAAGAGCAGGCTCTGTGAAGCATGGTGAGAACAACCCTTCAGGCTGGGGATGGGGCTTAAGCCCCTAGTTTCTAGTAACAAGATGCATCTTCACCTGGTCATGAAAGCAAATCAAAGTTCATCAAGTCCACTTAAGACGGAGAAAATATTTTTTAAATACATTTGTTAAGGATTCACTGTTCTTTATAAGGTTAAATATAAGGCACCCTAAAACACACCATCACCCTTTGCAAGTCTTATGCTAAGAAATAATCAGCAGATTGTGCATACATGCTTATCATTATGATTTACTTGATCTATGTTAAAAGCTTGGCAACTGGGATGTCACTAAAACAATATTATTGCTGTCATTTCCATGTGTTAGATTTTGCTTGGTCACACAGCACAGGTAAACTGCTGTGAATGGGCATATTTCCCAGTACATTTGAGGCATCCCACATTGAAACAATAGTGCTTTGTTACTCCCCATCTGCTAGTCAGCACATTTCTTGAAGTCATTGTAGTCTGTTTATATAAATTTTTCAGGCTGTGCTGAGCTTTAACTTAATCAGCTATATTCAAGCTCAATTGTTAAAATATTACAGCAATGTGAAATGTCTCTCCAACCACCACACTCTGCGGAATGTGCAATGTGCTCATTATAACAGATAGCAGCATTATATGCAGAAAACCAAGTAGGCTGAAATTATAATCAACCTAGGGGACATGAGTCTAACATTTATAGAATGTAATCTCTAATTGTAGTCCACAAAATCTCACATTTATACAATGTAAAAATCAGCATATTTGTGGCAGAATTCCAATTCATAGCCTCAAATTTCTGCCACATTTAGGGCTGTAGATTGTGCAATTGTTTTGGAATTGAATTAGGTCCCATAGAATAAGGCCATGGTGGGTACACACTGTGCCCTCATTCCGTTCAGGACCTCTATTGCGGGTAACCGTTGGGATACCCGAAAATGGTATCCAATGGATCTATAGGGAAAAACAGTACAAACGCAGTCAATTTTGGACTACATCTGCTCTGTTTTAGTGTGGGATTCGTCCGAAAACCTCATTTTAGGTATTCCAATGGATGCCCCAAATAGAGATCTTGAATGGATACATTGAGGAGAGGCAAACACCCCGAAAAGCTGTCTGTAGATGAACTTCACTGGCTTGGTTTCAATACCTTATACACTGTAAGAATTAGTGAGTCACATACGAATTGAGGATTACTACATCCAATAAATGGCCCTGGCGAGTTCAGCTCTTTTCAAAAAGCCTTTGTTATAGGCAAATGCCAATGAGGTGCGAAAAGGCGAATAAATCCTCACACACTGAAATCTAAATCTTGAAAAATGACATCTAATTTTTTGTTTTCAGTTTTGTAGAACTTCAATATGTACATTTTGTTTCATAGGTTTTATTTTAACTGACTGTATGGGAATGAAAAAATGTTAACTTGCCTGTTTTAGGAAAGTTTCAAAATATAATTGTTGAGGTCACAGTAATAACATTTATATTAACAGCAATTTTCTACATGTCTGAGGCATTAGGAAGTAGGAAATACCATGGCTAGTCAGAAAAAAAAATTGTTAGACGATGCTATTAATTTTTAAAATTGTATGAATGCTGATTCCTTAACAATTAGAGGGTTTGTCAAATTCATTTTTAAGAAATAAAATAGGCTGAAGCTGTACAATAAAAACTAAAAAAACACAACCTCAAAAAGTTGTCCAGTATCTCCCGATCTGTTTACTTTCTCATCTGTGGTCAGCATGTGACCGCTGAAGACAATCAGTAGGTCAAGTGCCAATCACTTCCTGTGCAGTGATGCCAAGAACGTGGAATAAAAAAGATCGGCAGCACAACACTGGATCCAAGGTGAGAGGAGAGTATAATTTATTTTATTAGGACAGCAGTAACCTATTAAAAGCATATAAAAATAACTGGACCACCTATTTTATATAAAAAAAAAAAAAAGAAAAAATTACAAAAAAATACATCACCGTTGGGGTGAAATGTAGCATAATCTTGAATTTTGCAACATATTATTGTACATCACTTACATAAATCAAATACAGCTTTGTGACTTAGGCTATGTTCACAAGGCGTAATTGATGCATGTACAGTACGGCTGCGATTACGCTGGTTGATTTGGGAGTTGCGCAAAATGCGCGAAATCACGGGGACGCAGGGGGCCTGAAACCCCCCGGGGCCCCTTTGAAAAAAAAAAAAAAAAAAAAAAAAAAAAAAAAAAAAAAAATCATTACTCGCGGCGCTTATTTGCCGAAAGTAATTGACATGCCCACTTATGCCCCCTGCGCTTTAAAATTAAATCGTTTTTTGTACGAGGGGGGAGAGGAGGCGTAATCCATAGTTCCTTTTAAATTTGGTTTAAAACTTTAATTTCGCCCGTGCATCCCGCTCGTATTGAGCGAAAATTCTTGTAAAATTGCCCCACCGTTATTGCCCGTGTGCACAGACCCTAACAGTTAAACTGAAGCCATGAGACTGTGCTGAATCCATCATAAGGAGGATAAAGATGGCTCCTAACAAACCCTGAGGAAAGCCTTGCACTAGAGTTCATCATGGTCCTCTTTCCATTTACAAGAAAGTCACAAACTGTACTAAAAATAAGCCAATTTTATGTGGTTTTTCATTGCCCGTTGGGTCCCCTTTAAAACCAGGGGGCAACAGTGTTTTTTACAGTCATCAGGATGCTCAGTTAGGACAGGAAATCAGTAACTCCGCTTTTTTCACTATGACCACTCAGAACATTGTCATGTAAAAACATTGCCAAGTGTCCATTGTACACAGAGAAAGAGACACAAATATAAAGATCAACAGCGAACAATGATGGAAAAGAATCAAGTCTTTTTCCATTAGAAAATAGCTGATCTGGGTGTAGTAAGTAGAGTATTGTCTCTTATCTGATGGCTGTGCTGAACTCAGGTTATGAAGTGTTCTTCCTCAGTAATATCAAAGAAATGAATTCAAAGAAAATGAAGAATAAAACAATAATTATCAAAACAAAACTCACAATCAATGGGGAATAATTGCTATGGCTGGCCACGAATGACTTCACTCCACAGCATGATGTGGTGTCTCATGTAGAACAGTGCTAAGTGTCTTATTCGGATACAGAGCTTCATATCCCCAGCATAAATCTAGTAACATAGTAGAGAAGGTTGGAAAAAAGACAAAGGTCCTTAGAGTCCAACCTATACTCCTACAGTTTTGATCTACAGCAAGTTAAAATCCTCCATGAGGGTGATGCTAATTGTCCGATACAAGAGGAAAAATTTCTTCCCGACTCCTCACTGGATCAATGTCCTATCTCCAAAACCTAGTCTCCATAACCTTTAATATTATATTTTTCACGAAAGGCACCTAAGTCCTTTTTGAAGTTATTTAAATAATCCACCATCCCAACCACTTGTGGCAATGACTTCCATAGACTCGCCACTGTTACAGTAAAGAACCCTCGTCTATGATGATAGTGAAACCTTCTTACCTCTATGTAGAGGATGCCTACTTGTTGTTACAGGCCTAGGTGTAAAAAGATTATGAAAGAAATCTGTATACTGTCCTTTTACATATTTGTACATGGTAACTAAGTCACCCCAAGTCATCTTTTTTCCAAGCTGAATAACGGCAACTTTGACAGCTTGTCTAGGAATTGCAATCCACCCATAGATTTAAAAAGTAAATGCCTGCTGGGCAGTCACCATTAGAGGAAAACTGATGCATAGTGGCTTTCTAATGAGTTCAGTGTAGAAAAATTATGCAGTTAGCTCCCCTAGTGGTGGCTTCAGACAGACAGAATTGTGTCATTTGTTTATGTATGTGTGTCTATGCAAGAGGTATGCTCATGATCAGAGAAAACAATCACCATAAAGATCAAGTAAGCAATTAATCTGCAATTTTTTTAACCCATTCAGATAAAGAAAAAAAGTGTTCAAAAGGTGAATATTTACCTTAAAAAGGACCCATCGCCTCCAGGGAAACCTCGTAAAGTAAGACTAAAATACAAGCACTTCCATAAACGTGCTTCATTAGGAAAATTTCCCCTGTAATTCAGTTTTTTTAACCCCTTACCGTCAGAGCCAGTTTTGGCCTCTCTGACAGAGCCCCATTTATTAAATCTGTCATGTGTCACTTTATGTGAGAATAACTTTTTGACACTTTAACCTATCCATGTGATTCAGAGACTGTTTTCTCGTGACACATTGTGCTATAAGATAGTAAGAAATTTTGGTCCAAAAAATGATTGTTTATTTGTGAAAAATATCAAATTATGGTGAAAAAAATGTGAAAAAATTTACCAATTTCAAACTTCAAAAAATTTCTGCATGTAAGACAGATAGTTATTCCACTCAAATAGTTTATAACTAGCATCTACCCTATGTCTGCTGTAGTTTGGCATCATTTTTTAAATGCCTTTTTTTTTTACAACATTAGGGGGCTTAGAAATTTAGTTGTAATTTTCCAAATTTTCAACAAAATTTGCAATATACATTTTTTAGGGACCAGTCCAGTTCTAACGGCTTTGATTGACTGATTTAAATCCCCCCATAAATGACCTCATCTAAAAAAATACACCCCAAAAAAGATTCAAAAAACTGCATTTGGGAAGTTTATTAACCCTTAGGCGTTTCCAGGGAATTAAGCAAAGTGTAAGTGAATTTCAAAATGCCCTTTTTTTTGAAATTTTCAATTTTATAATTTTTGACAAGAATCGGTAAATGTGATCGGGGGAAATGCAATTAATATTGATTTCCCCAGATTCTGCCTTTTTCGAAAATACCCCATATTGGCCCTATGCATTTTGGGCCAAAACCAAACCCCAGAATAGGGGGACCACCAAACCGGGGACCCCGGGGGTCTTTTTTTCTTCGATTTTATTTGGGGGCCATTTCAATTTGAGGACCCAAAGGTTCCAAACTCAATAAATACCCCTAAAAAGCCCCCATATTGGAAAAACAAAAACCCAAAAGGGGAAAAAAACCGGGGTCAGTGAGAAAAATCGACCCTACAGGGTTTCACAAATTTTTTTAGCTTCGGCCGAAAAGAAAAAAAAAATTTTTTTTTCCAAAAATCGAAATTTTGCTGAAAATGTTTAATTTTTTAAAACCAGGAATCTTCAAAAAAAAAGCCCCAAAATTGGTCACGCAATTTTTTCAAGTTCGGGAAAACCCCTACATGGGGGTTTGTAATGTGTTTGGGGCATGGCAGGGGTACAAGGAAAAGGGAGCGTTTTTGGCTTTTGGCCACAGTATTGGTGGGGCCTGTCGCATCTGCAAACCCCCCCAAAGACAGAAAACCAGGTAAAACCTTCCCAAATTTTCCCCCTTTTTGGGATTAAAACCCCCCCCCCTGGGGGATCTCATCTAAGGGTGTATTTTGCATTTTGGACGCACGGGTGTTCCGTAGGTTTTTTTTTAGTTGGGCCATGGAAATGGGGGGGGGGAAACGATTTCGGCATTGTTTTTGGCCTTCTTTTTTACGTATTGCCTCGGATAAATGAGGGGATAACTTTATATGGGGTCGTACAATTACAATGAATAATTTTATATATTTTTTTTATGTTTTATTACTTTTACCAATTTGAAGCAGTTTTATAAAAAGTTGCGTTTTTATGTTTCCTATTCGACCCGCCCTAGTTTCTTAAAATTTTTTGCATTGGAGCTCTTTTAGGCTTGTTTTTTACGAATAAGTTGATGTTTTTATTGGTCCATTTCGGGGGGATGTGATGCTTTTGATCATTTTTATTTAAGGTTTTTGTGAGGGGGGGATTTTGTAAAAATCAGCAATTGGGAATGTTTTTTTTTTTTTTACAGCGGTCACTTCCCGGTTTTTAAAGAATGTAGTTTTTTGTCAGCAGTTTTTATACGATTACAGCGAAAACCCCATTTGTATATTTTTTAATGTTTTTTCTGCTTTTACACAATAAAAACTCTTTTATTTGAAAAGAAAAACAGTTTTTGCATCGCCCATTTAGAGCCTAAAATTTTTTATTTTTTTTGTTTATGGGGTTATAGGGAAATTTTTTTTTTCGGGATTATTGACGTTTTAAAATTTGGGAAAACACTTTGATGTTGATATAGTTTTTTATGACTTTTTACTCCATTTTAGTGGCAGGTGAACAAAAATCGCAAATTTTGTGCTGTTTTTTTTTGGGGGGTTTTTTTCGGCGTTCACCCTACGGGTTTTAAATTACATAAATTTAAGGGTGGAACACCCCGGGGGATCCATTTTTTATCTTTTTTGGGAGATTGGTATTTATAAAAGGGAAAAGGGCGATACGGTTTTTATTTTTTTTTTGGTTTGTGTTTTTCTTTTTCAAAATTTTTTTCCTTTTCCCCCGGGGGGAATTGCATGAACGATCGTCGATCTTAGAATAGGGAGATCACAAAAAGCTTATAGCTGTATTTTTGGCTCCTGGAATGTCGTCACCTGCCCACAAAGATTGTGGGCCTGTGATTTTTCACCAAAAACCTTGGGCTTCATTCAAAACAAAAACGGCGTCTGGGTTTTTGGGAGAATCAGTTTTGCCCGGGTCACGCCATTACTTTTTGGCCGGAAAAAGGGGGGGGGCAGCAGGAGCTCACCCCTGCCGCCCCACCTGCGTTCGCGACATCGGGGGGGATAATCCCCCGCGGCCGGACTACTCCGGCCTGGGGGGGGGTGCGGCAGATCCAGCGGTAATTACCGGTGGTTCCATGCCGCGATCTTGCGCGCCCCCGGTGTGAGCGCGCAAGATCGCCTTGACGTACTCATACGGCAATTTGCGGGAACCCCTACCCGACATTGCCGTATGAGTACGACAAATGTCGTTAAGGGGTTAAAAAGTGCTGGCCTTTTAAGACAGGACTGAAGTCGGGTCAAGTCAGCACATGACAGCTTGATGGATAACTATGTTGACAGCTATGTAAAAGTAACTGCTTCTGAACTGGAAGAGTTAACTGTGAAAGAGGGAGACAGGCAGTCTACATCATGTGCACACTGATAAAGTCTGGGCTGCTATTTCTGTGTTGGATATAACACTAGAAGCAGTAATTTAGATGCCTGTAAACCCTGTCGCACCATGTCCTTCAGTGCTGCGTCTACTGCAGTGTATGTAGTGAGAGACTCCGATTACCCTGTACTAGCAACTGTATCCTCAGCTCCACCTGCACAGTTGGTATCTCCCAACAGAAAGAATTCCAGCTACATAAAGAGATCTGCTAAGTAAGTGAAACTAAAATATGTCCCCCTGTAATAAACTCTATGATTTGCTAATGGCATGCATTCATCTACTATTATATTTCGTGTGTTTGTGTGGAGGTGATAGGTACTCTTTAAAGGGATTGTCTCACTACATCGATCCATCACACCTCAGTCCTGTATTCTCACTTTCATTTTTGAATTTACTGGCTTCTAACTGGCGTGCAGTGACGAGCTGCTGAGGACACCAGGTCTGTAGCTATAGCGACCAGTGCCAGGCAGTCCATCGGGAGAGATCAAACAGGTCTGTAGCTATAGCGACCTGAGGAGCTGATGCAGCTCATACAAGAGGGGATATCTAGGAATAGGTAGGACTCTGTTAATGGACACATATTGCAAAGTGACTTGTTTCTGCAAGATCTTTAACATAAAAAGCAATCCTTGTAGTGAGACAACCCCTTTAAAGTAAAGGGTCCCTCTTACACTGTAAAGTTATAAAAAAAAAGCTTGTTACTTTTGCTCATGTGATTGTAATTATCTTGAATCTCTGTCTTTCTATGCACTTAGTTCCAGCAGTCTAGGTCCTGCATGCCAAATGAAGTGTAAAGTTGTTGCCAAGGAAAGTGCATCGGAATTACTTTCGCACCTACTGACCCTCCATACTATGTTGTATGCACATGCCTTGGCACTGCTGACATTCATCTGCTTATATAATCCTTTTTATGTACATAAACTAGTAGCTACAACAGAATGTACAATAACATATACCATCAGATACTATCCTAATTTCACCATTAAATAGACAGTAAATCCCAATTTCCACATAAAAATGGTCTGATATGATATATGAATACAATGCATGCATCCAAAAATCTTTCCACCACTAATAATACTTTATACTTTGAGTTAGGAAACGTGCAAATTTATATTTTACTCATTACTCACACTTTTTTTCTAAGACTGCAGACCAATATAATTTAGTAGGTTATGGAAGACTTAAACAAATATACTGCCAGAAGCATAAAAATGGAAATTATTGAGGTCTTCAAACCCTCTACAGACCAGACAGAAAACAACAACCCTTCAAAGAGGTGTCTTGTGTTCTGTACAGAGATATGGCTATAGAGACTGTAGTAGGCTAGAACGAGGAATTTCTCATCAATACTGCTGGCTTAAGACGGAACGTTTACTATTAAAAAGGTTGTGTAATTTTCATATGCCCTAGAATAAGTCTGAGTGACTGGACGGAGGGCCCCATTTAGGATCCTCATCTCTTGGTCTGATTGGGGAGCAGTTACAAAGAATGTCTCTTACTCTGGAGGCCTCCACACGATTCAACCAACAAAAAACGTAGGATCCAGCAAATGTATTCCAAAAAACAGGCAAAATTTATTAACACATAGCTCTACAAAGTACAGGGGCTAAAAATGCTACTAACACGTAGCCTACGCGTTTCGGGCTCTAAAAGCTGGCCCTTGTTCCTGCATTACAGTTATTCCATTTATTAGAATAGGAATTGTGTAACACATAATTCCTCCTGGGGTGGCGCTGCAGGGAAGCTAAACACATAGAGCCACATTATATTATATGTGCATTATAATAGCATAGAATTCGCCTGATTTATGAACCTGCTCTACAGCGTGTCATAAATCAGGTGCATTCTAGCGCTAGCCCAACATTTCTGGCTCAGATAAAGCACTTTGAAAGCGGTACACCTGTTCCAGCAGAATTGCCGTAACAAAGCTATAAATCTATAGCTTCATATGGTTGTAGTGCGCCCCGCCTCCCGCACACCCCCGAAATCATGCGCATTACAAAGTTCCGCTTGTGCTCTGTAATGGACCGGAAAAAGGCGTGTGGGAGGCTTTTCAGTAATGCGAACTGGGCTGCGTCTGATATCGGGCTGAAAATATGCCAGACTTCTGGCGCAGCCCCAGTCATACATGTTCTCCTTACTCATCTTCTTAGACAAGCCTACCAACTAGAGAACATCTATATCCTTTTTACTAATCCAAAGGATTTTACAAAATCTTTAGCAGTCACATGAGATCACAGCACCCATCACAGCGAGTTTAAAAAATTATATGAGCGAAAATTTTAATGTGTAACCAAAGAAATTATGTCCGCAAGCTTTTGGAGCACAGAGGCCCCTTTACCAGGTTTCAGGCGTTTATAATTTTTCTGATAAGCCAAAAAGTTATCAACCCTATGCATTTTGGGCACAAAGGATTTAGAGAATTCTGGCTAATGGTAGCTATTTTATGCTCTTTCATACAACACAGACTTATACTCTGTGCTCCCTGGGCAGCTTGCCTTTCTCCCATTTGTTTCATCAGTTCAGGCTGTATGTATGACTGCTTACAGCAATGCAGGGGTTCTGGTTACAGCAACGCAGGTGTTCTGGTTACAAGGAGCCTGTACAGCCTGGGAGGCAGGTGAGAGCTCTGCAGACAACAGAACATTGCAGGAGGTCTGCAGAACTGTGACATCCTCTCCCTTCCACTGCTTCATACAGAATGATGTCACAACTCTTCAGTGAGGGAGACCCGCCCCTGGATTTGAAGCTGTAACAGATAGAAACAGCTCAAGTCTACAAAAGTGTGTAATGATAAAACCCCTTTAATCCTTTAAGGACCACAATACATCACTTGTCGGTGGTGGGGGATGGGAGTATCTGGCATCAGTGCGCTGTGCTGGGAGAAGCTGGGGCTAATGTTTCTGCCATTTGAGAGGGGTCTTGGCTGTCATCAAAGAGTTGACATACTTCAAATTAGAGTGGTTTAACCCCTTACATGCCACGGTGAATACAGACCATTGCATCTGGGTGGTTTAAGAAGGAGGGGGCTCCCTTTTTTACTCCATTGCTATGTGTTTCCAGTGCGCTGATGGGTTTATATTGTAAATGGGGTCACTGTAGTTACTATGTAAAAATGCCAATGATCCTAGTGGACCCTAGCTCTGGCAAGACCTAAAAAGCATACACAGAAAGCAGACCTGGGGCCAAAAATTTTGTCTACTATTTTTTTGGGTGGTGCACATATGACTTAAAATTCAAGAAGACATCAATTATTTTTACAGGTCTTATTTAATGTTCTATTTTGAGATAGTTTATTAGTTTAATAAATAATATCAACCCCAAAACTCAATCCTCTAATCCTTACCAGCACAACTAGGCAACTACATGTAAATTGTCTAACTTATGATGTCGCTATAGTGCCAAGAACAAGAATCTTACTTTAGGTTTTAGTAACTGCATCTCCTTTTTTAAGCTTTAAACCATAATCTCTATACATGGATTATAAAATTACAAAAGCAAATAGGGTCAGAGTTGAACAGACAAAACTTGGTTGCTATAGAGAATTATTTTATGCCTGAGGAAACATACATTACCTGCCTGCCTCCAAGCCCTTTTGGCACATAGAATCCATTGAGGTTATTGCTGACATCATGGCCTTCCCTAGCAAACGGGGTTTTTCCGTTCAGTAATCACCGCTTAATATGAGGGCTGCATTTAGTTTTTTTTCTTTTTTTGTTTTTTGCAACAAGGAACATAATATTTCAGTTCCACTTGACAGCCCAACCCTGCAGCTTTGAATTGAATGCCATCAAAGGCAACACATAAATGAACGGGCTTCTGGTACAGGAACTTTGTCATTAGCATGTTCATTTGCACGTGACGGGTCAGAATTTGTTGATACTGTAAAATCTCTTAGTGGTAAACAGCACCAAAAAATTTGGTCTGTAGGACACACCTCTCTAAATATAACCCTTTCCTTGCCAAAGTTTTTCTGAAGTTTTATTAAGCTTTTATGACCAGATGTTCTAAGTTTTTAAAACGTAAAAAAGCAACATGTCCCAAAAAAGACAAAAGTGTACAGTCCTGGCCTCATTGGAGTCATACACCTTTGGATTAACTTAATTAACATATAAGCCGTCCTCTTTTTACAAACATGATTGGTTTTATTTTAACTTGTATTTTTGTTGGTCAGGTGTATTATCCAAGTGCAACTGCACCCAAGAATATTTATTTTTCTAAGTTTTGGAAAATAAAGGGAAGGGTTAACACCCCAGTAACATTTGTTTTGTTGTCTGCGCCCCTGCTCAGAGGCTTCAGTAAATACAAGAACACCTCATCTTCAATTCATGAAATGTATATAAAGTAAACATGTAAATTAACAGGCATAGTGTCCCGTTTCAAAGGGACTTTATTGCAGAAATACAGGCAAGCAGGGTATATAGACAGTCCCTTCAATGTCTCTTACGGAAGGGGAAGTGGACATTTGGGAACGGGGAGGGCAGTTGTGGTCAGAGATGTGAGGAGCAAGATAAGGACACTGGAAGGGCAGACATGGGAACAAGCAGACGTGACACCAAGCATGATAGTAGTAACAGTGGAGGAACAGCAGACCAGGTATTGTTCTATCTAGGGCCATTACTGTTGAGGTGCTTAGTACAACAGGTGTAATGGTTCTAAACGAAGAAATGCTTCGTTGGAAGGTAATTGGCAAATTAGCTCTCCAAGAGAAGGATGGGTACTCCACCTGGCCGAACCAGGGTCTCACTCAAAAAGAAGAGCCACCAATCTGTAGACAGCTGTTTAGTTATTGCCCATTGTCAGTACAGAGGAGGGTATTGTTTGGCTAGAGAGATGCCTTAAACGCAGCTCATGGGGGGGACTGATTCTCACTGAAGAGACTTAGTGTTGTATAGAAACTTATTGTCAGGAATTGCGACAGGGGAAAAAGCATTATAATTAACTCTTCGTCAGAAACAAGCCAAACACTCGCCAAACTAAAGTCTATTCTAAGCTCTAAAGAATCTCCAGTGAAGCACCACCTGTCCAATGTTAGCATTCAGCCCCCAATGATAGTAAGATTAAGGAATGTGGTCATTAGATTGGATGTGTAATAATATATATTTATTGCATCAAAGTGCTCTCCCAGGCACTAATTGAACATTCTGTGCAAATTATTTAATGCAAATAGTAAAATATAAAGCAAAGCATTGCACATCACTGTAATTACAAGAACTTTTATCTTTTCAGGAGTCACTTTGTAATTACAAAATTCCAGAACGTTATACAGAAGACAATGCAGCCTGGAATATCTTAGTTTGCTTATAAAATGTGCTCAAGTATTTCTGGGGTTTATGAAATTCATTTCTTTTTATGTACCATATGTGTAGACATACCAAGGAAAACCTTGGGTCACTTGAGGATAACAATTCAAGAGGAATGCACAAGTTATCATAGCACTTTCATGATCCTGATGCATGAAAATACTCTTCTTTGATAGCATACTTTCTGAGAGTCTACCAGACACTAATTATAGCATGATGCTGTAATACTTTAACAACTTTACAGATGGTCTTTTTAAGCTAATTTAGACCCAAAATTCCGAAGACATAAAAAAAAAACATTGCTGGCATGCCATAAGCAATAAGCATCCACCTATGGAGCATATGTACCAAAATGAGGTAAACTATAATTTGCTACACCTGTGAAAAATACAACTTGGGTAGAAAGGGTGTACTTACTTTACTTATGACAGGCATGCCATTTAGATTACTTGGACGTGTGTACATGTGGATTGGCAACATTTCTAGCATTATAGAACTTGTATCCTGCATTTTTCGGGCAATTTTTTTTATCCATGCAGGGCAGGACTGTGGAGTTAGTAAGCCAAAGCACCGACTCCCACTACCTCACACAGCGCAGGTTTAAGTGATAACTTTACTGTAGTAAAATGGTAACATCAGGGTTTTTATCACCTTTATGATACAAAATCAAGCTATTTAGGTAGAACATAAAATATATTTATTGGAATACAAATTTAGAACACAAAAAACTTTAATAAATTGTAAGTATGCAAAACACTCTGCAAGAAGTGAAAAAAAAAAGTTTTCAACAAAAACGTCATGAATAACATTTGTTGAGTCTATTAATTTGTTCTGAGAAACAGTATCACCTCCATCAGATCCTCCTTCACAGATGATCTCAAATCTGATCTAATTATTTACAGGCTAGAGAACGGCCTCTGTACACTAACTTGGGTTGGTGGCAAAGAAGTGACCACATGGGCAACATCTCTATTAATTTCAGAGTATAAAGGAATTGCCTCATGCACAGTCTGTTCTGATGAATAGTTAAACTCTTCTACTTTTTAGAGACCAAGTGAAAAATGTTGCTGAAATATGGTCAATCTATTTGCTATGGGAGCGGGATCTGTTCCCCTGCGGCAACGCTTTGCCTGATTCATGTCATCAATTAAAAGATATGGGAGCAGTAGCACTGGCAAGACCCAATTCCTCTTGCTCTTGGCACTACATTGAACTAACTGTACCAATTTATTATATGTTATTGGAGTCGGTCCATTTTAGAACGACTCAAGAGTCCACCGAAATGGACACAGACTCTGACTCCACAGCCCTGAGGGTCCATCACTAATTATCAGCTTTTCCTCAGCTCAGCTCCTGAGTGGGTGGAGGTTAGCTACCACTTTATTTGTAAATGGTAGAGCCTCGTTTTCAGAATATTTCAAACCTATGCCACCAAACTTGCTGTATATATTGTCCTAATTTCTGGATTGTATACATACCTGATTAGGCCCGCCAGTGTGCAGACGAAATACGTTGCATTTGTGTGGCTTTTATGCTAAATAAATCTGACACATCATCTGGAAAAACTAATTCCTAAGTGTCAATTTATCTTATTTTTATAATTAGATTTTTATAATCCCTTTTGTCCTTTTATATACAGGGGCACTCTTAAAACAAAAAAAACCTATGCTTACATACCTCCGGTCCCTGTTTCCAGCGCTGACTCTTCTGGGTCTTTTGTTTACATTCTGTCACTTCCGAATAGGCATGTCACCAAGCAGAGGCTGCAGCAGTCACATGCTTCTCACTTTCATCGCTGTTCAGAAGTTAAGAGTTCTGAATGGTGATGAAAATAAATGTAGGTGACCCCTGCAACTAATCAGCAGCCGCAGTGGGTGATGTGCCCATTCCCATGTGACAGAATGTAAACACAAGACTAGGGAGAGCCAGCTCTGTAACCAGGGACTGCAGGTAGGTGAATATATGGGTGTCTTTAGACGGCCTATTGCAGCGCGCACAAGTATGCACCGCAACACGCCTTCAGTAGTACTGTTGTTAGCATGCGCTGGCCAGGGCATACTTTCAACGTGAGGCAGCTCTCTGCCTCCTATTCTTTGAAATTCTCAGCGCGTAACTGACTGAAAGAAGTGACAGGTTACACATTACGCGACAGTGATTTTACACAGCACTCAATGAGTGCTGTACTTGTCAATTGATTTTACCGTATTTGCGGGGTGTACTTTGGTGCAATGACGCTTCAAAATACGCCCCGCAAATACGTTGTGTGAACATACCCTTAGTAGTTATTATATTATGGGGCCCTTGGAGCATAATATTTTCTTTTTTTTTAGGACATGCACAACGCCTTTAAGATACAGAAAAGTAATGCATCCTCTAACAGTGGAGTCCTCTCATTTCTAGACTCGAACTGAACAAAAAGGACATAAGCAGGAGTAAGCCCTAAATTACAGATAAGAGTATGTCAGTGAAGAGTGATATTTTGTGCCAGAGGGTTTAAATCAAGGGGTAAGCCCATTAGCTGTCTGTGGTCCTTGTACTATGTGGGTAGTTGTTTACAATTGGAAGTGCACATTAAGGGCGACATGCATGAAATCTGGTGTGTGAACGCCAAATTTCATGTGCATAATAATGGCATAGAATGCGCCTGCCTGATTTATGAACCCGCTCTTCAGCGGGTCATAAATCAGACATATTCTAGTGCTAGTGCGACATTTCTGGCTCAGGTATACCACTTTGAAAGTGGTTTACCTGTTCCAGCAGTAACACGCCTAGAATTGACGTAGCGAAGCTATAAATATGTAGCTTCGCTATGGTTCTATGTAATGCGCCCGAGAATGGCGTGCGGGAGATTTAAACATGTATGAACGGGCCTGTGCCTTATATCGCGCTGAAAAGACGCCAGATATCTGGAGCTGCCCCATTCATACATGTTGCCCTAAGTTTTGAATCCAAAATATATAAAAGTAGAGCATCTAAAAAAAAAAGTGAAGTTAAATAAAATCACGTATCTATTCCAACAATTTTAAAAAAAAGTACTGTTTCAAACAGTTTCTTCCCCCAATGTGTTTCAGAGCTTTTGCGCAGCAAAAGCTCAAAATGCGTTGGGCCGAAAAGTGCGTGAATGCACCCTCTTTTCAATTGCTGGAATAAATGTAATTTGTTTTTTGGGATGCTGGACTTTTACATCATTTGGATTTAGACACGTTTATCCTGGGATCCGACAGGCTGTCTGTGCACTGATACTGGATTACCACTACAAGGTTGAAAATTTTTCAATGTGGCAGTAAGTCATCTTTTCTTTTGTTGTTACACATTAAAGGGGTGTTCCAAGAGTTAAAGCTTCTTTGTCTGTCAGGGCATGATAAAAATAGAAGAATCATACTTACTTCCTGGACGCTCCAGTTCAGTCCCGGTGACCGTCCCATTAATCTTGGCTGCAGCACTGAACATTCATTGTTCACATGACGGATGCAGCCAATCACAGGCCACGTCCCATGCACGTGACTGCTGTGGCCGTGACTGGCTGCACCAGTCATGTGAATGATGAATGCTCACTGCCACAGCGGAGATGAACGGAGCGGTCGAGACTGAATGGGAGCGTCTGGGAGGGAAGTATGATTCTTATCTTCTATTTTTTATTATGCCCCGAAGAACGAACAAGCTTAAACTCCCCGAAAACCCCTTAGTTTCCTCAAAAATGCTTATATTAAAAACATCAGTTTTCCAGACATCTTTTATTACGGAAACATATCTACATAAATCGTACAATTTTGCATAAATCAACGAGCTATTGTAATAAGAATCACAGAAAACATTAAATTACACTTTGCTCAAAAGTGCCTAAAATAAAAGTAAAACAAACTAAACAGAAGACTAATGCAAAATCATCCACCACACATAAAAACTATTCAAATAATTTAGCCATTTTAGTCACAATAGCTGTACCATAGATGTCACTTATAAGGACTGGATACAAAAAGAAATCATTAATAATTCATGAGCCTCATCTGATGTTAGTAATTAATGAGTTCACAGTTTGCATGCTGACGCATAGCTCACCTATTCCAGGACAGTTACAAATACAGAAATCTCGGTCCCAGATGAATAGCTGTATACGTATTTGGAAATGTCCTTGGATGGTAAGAGATATGACAACATACAAACTGTGAACACATTGATTACTAACATCGAATGATGTTCATATGAATTCTTAAAGGGGTTTTGCCACAATGTAATGTTGACGGGGAAATTTCCTCCAAATTAGGTTTTTAAATTCACTTTTCTAAATATATGTGATTTCAAAATTTGCACCCTGAGAGAGCTACAGGTTTGCCTTACTTGCCCTTAGTTACTTAAAGCTTCTATTAGATGGGAAACTGACAAGAACTGCTGGCCGGGCTTGCGCAGAGCACACTTCTTATTTGATGAAAGGGAGCTGAAGAAGCTTTCAAGGCAAAATATGAAATATGTTGTCGTTTGTATACAGAATCCACTAGTTGTAGTGTGATTATCTGAGTAGATCCTGCTTTAATCTGTTTGACAGGGAACATGAAAAAGCTTTCAAGCTGCTGTGGAGAAAAGGTGTTGTTTTTTGTATACAGAACCCACTATTTTGTAATTTGATTATTTGATGTGAACATTTTACACGATCCCTTATGCATGGCTCTGTGCTCTGGCTGTGTCTCTCGCTCTCTCAGCTCAGCATGGCTTTGTTTACATTTGCTTATTAGCAGATAAGGCACGTCCTGGCAAAACCCCTTTAATGAATACTTATTACATCAAGTACAAACAAGTGGCATCTGTGTGGTGCAGCTATTGTGCCTAACATTATGAAGATTATTTTATTAATTTTTAAATGTGATGAGATTTTAGATTTATATATTAAATGTATTATGGAACAACACATTGGATTAGATATATTATAATCACTACTTTGTGTCAGCATAACTCCAGCAATGATTTTTATAGATTGTGATAGACCTATTTTATTCACAACAGAACATGGAACAAAGATCAGAAATTGAAAGTTAGACATTTTCCATTTCATTTGAAAAAAAATTAAATAGCTGAGATGGAGCCATGTTTACCATTGTGTAGCATCCTATCTTCTTTTAGGAGAAGAATGTTGTCCCATTCTTGTCTGATGTAGGATCGTTGCTGCTCAACAGTCTTCTCTGCTGGATTTTTAATTTTATAATTCACCAAATATTTTTTATGTGGGAAATGTGTGGACTGCAGGCAGGCCAATTCAGCACCTGGAATCATCTTCTGTGAAGCCATGCTGATGTGATAGATGCAGCATGTGGTTTAGCGGTGTCTTGCTGAAATATACAAGACCTTTCCTGAAAGTGGCCTAGTTGGGAGCGTATGTTGTTCTTATACACTGTTCAGCATTATTAGTGCCTTTCAAGATGTATACGCTTCCCATAGGCACTAATACAACATCACACCATCAGAGATATAAGATATTGAACTTGCGCTGATAACCAGCTGGATAGTCCCTCTCCTCGAATCAGCAGGACACAGCATCTGTGGTGTTCATGAATAAGTTAATTTTGATTCATCTGACAACATATTTCTATTTTGCCTCAATCTATTTTGTATGAGCTTTGGGCCAGAGAAGACGGCCCTGTTTCAGGACTGTGTTAATACACGGCTTGTTCATTGCATAAAAGAGCTTTAACTTGCATTTATGGATTGCATGGCGAACTTATCTCGAGAGGTGTCCATGAGCTTATGCAGCGATTTGCATGACCAATTCATGCCTGCTTTAGATTATAGGCCTCCAATTTTGACCATCGGCCTTGTTCCCTGTGCACTTAGATTTCTCTATATTTTCTTTGAAGATATAATGTACTGTAGATAGTGGGATATTTAAAGTCTTTGCAATTTTACGTTGAAGAATTAAAAAAAAAACAACCGGTTTTACAATTTTTAGGTGCAGCTTTTACACATTGGTGAACAACTGACCAAATTTGCTTCTAAAAGACTCTACCTCTGTAACATGCTCTTTTTATACAGTTATGTGACTGGTTAAAAATGGACCCTGCAACTGTTTTTCATTAATACCACTTACTTTTCCAGCCTTTTGTTAACCCTATCCTAACTTTTTTGAGATGTGTTGCGGCCTTCAATTTTTTAAATGAGTTAATTTTGTCAAATGAAATGAAAAAATGTCTAACTTTCAACCTGACATGTGCTCTAATTTTTGTTGTGAATAAAATATAGCTATGAGGGATTTCCAAATCATGGTATTCTTGTTTTCTTAACATTTTTTTCACAAAAAAGGGGGTGTAGATAAAAAAAAAAAGAATTTTAAAGATTTTTTGGGGATAAAAATTACACGAGTGTATGTGACATCTTATCCAATGTGTTCAGTTATGGGTGAACTGCCCTTATGCCACTAAATCCTGAAGCAGCAATTTATTCACATGCTACCACCAAAAAGAGAAATGGCATATGTGTATAATTTCTTTCTGTTGTCTTCTGCCTCTGACTACAACCGCTACGAAGAGTATGACCAGCAATGACAACGTGTCAGTGAACTTTTGTTTTAGTGAAGATACACCATAGATATAAACAGACATGAGAAGTATCCTTAAGAAATGTCAAACCCACAACTAAATTAAACTCGCTCTAGCCATATCCTGCGCTGGAGATTACACTTGCTCATATTCCACCACCTCCTATATTTGGCTCTTAGCTGATGACAGCATTGTCACTTTTATTCAGCTGGCACTCCCACCAAACCTTTAGTCAAATGGTTTTAACAAGAATAGAACAATAGCTTCCATTGAATGTGCTTCTCCTCTGCCAACAGGCAGGAAATGTCATTTCAGCAATCAATGAAGTAAAACAACACCACAAACCCAGCAACGCGTAGAAAAAGAAAAAATAACCAAAACTTAATACCAATCATAGGTGTCACTTGTGAAAAGTTAGAGGAAAACGTGAATTATTCTATGCTAAAAACCATTTATCACCTGCATGTGACAGCAAAGATCTTTGCATTGCAAGCACAAATAAACCTAAGAGCTATAGTGGTGAAAATACAGTGGGGGGGAAAAGGATTTAGTCAGCAACCAATTGTGCAAGTTCTCCCACTTAAAAAGATGAGAGAGGCCTGTAATTGACATCATAGTAGACCTCAACTATGAGAGACAAAATGAAAAAAACAAATCCCGAAAATCACATTGTCTGATTTGGAAAGAATTTTTTTGCAAATTAGGGTGGAAAAAAAAGTATTTGGTCCCCAAAAAACAAGCAAGATTTTGGCTCTCCAGCCCTGAAAACTTTTCTATAAGGGGGTTTTGCCCTCAATATTACCTGTAGAAATGGCCCCTGTTCGAACTTTTTGTTTGAATTTTGTTTAAATTTTAAAAAAGCGGCTGCCCACAACTAAAAAAGTACACTAAAAATCCACTATGGTAAAGACCAAAGGGCTGCCGAAGGACCCGAAACAAAATTTGTAGCCCTGCACGGCGGGGAAGAACTAAATTGCAATGGGAAAGCAGCTTGGTGAAAAAGAAATCAACTGTGGGTCCATTTAACAAAAACATATTTTGAGTCTGGAAAAATACCTCTCTTTTGGATTTCCCCATTAAAAAAGTGAAAGAAAGAATTAAAAAAAATCCAGAAAATAAAATCACGATTACAAAATATTTAATTTGCAATTTATTTCAAAGAAATTTTTTGATCACCTGCCAACAAAAAAAGAATTATGGCTTTACGACATTTTTTGTTATTTAAAGGGGTTCCCTTCACCCCTTTTTCCGTATAATGGCACCTGTTTGAAAAATGTTTTAAATGTATAAAAAACACCTGTCCACACAGTTTTCACATTCCAAAACCCCCACCGGGGGAGACCAAAGGCTTGTCAAGGACAAAATTGAGACCTGTACAAGGGGAGGATTGGGTACAGGACAAAAAGCAAGAGCTTTGGGGAGAAGGCAACAAAGTTGGGAATTTTAGGAAAAGGAAAAAAACCAAAAGGGGCCTTCAATCTTCCTGGTCTAGGAACCCCTGAAAGATCATCCTCGTGGGAAGGGGATTTCAGAAAAGTCAGTAACAGTCCAAACAAAAAGGGAGGACCTGTTTCACTGACCGAATAGAGGGGACCAAGCCAAAAAAAACCCGTTAGTAAAACTCGAAACTGATTTAAAATTTTACGGGGGGCACAAGGGCCCCTTTTTCCCCCCAGAAACGTCCCGGGGCCCTTTGAATTTGCCCAGACCTTTAAAAGATCCAAGGGTCTGGGGGAAGGTCAGATCTTTTTGGTATCAATTTCACTGACCGTGTTTGAAGGAAGAAGGAAAGTTAACCCAAAAAAAAAAACTTTTTCCCCAACCAAAAAACAGGGGTGAAAACATATCTTTGGGGTGTTTTTTCCAAAGGGGAAGGACACTTGGGACCATATTTAAGGGGGGATGGAGGGGGCCCTGTATTTCGGATTTTGGAACAAAAATTTTTTTTTCAGTTAGGCATGAAGAGGGGCGTGGTTGATCTTCCGAGGACAAGGATCTAAACACCCAGCTATGGGGTAAGGATGGTCGGAAGAAGCATTTCAAGGGCCTGGATTGGTTAAATTTTTCTCCCGCCTGAACCCAAGTCAAAAAATCTTTAGAGAGAGCTGAAAAATAAAGTAGCCAGCGACAACGCTAAACCCGTATGGCGGAGTGGGCCAAAAAACCCCGCTGCAGGGGTTTTTTAAAAATTTTGGTTTAAGAACTAAGGAAATGTTGTCACTGGATTTAAAAAAAAAGGGGTTTTTGTACCAAAAAATAAATTTGTTTTTCTATTTTTTCAAATATTTCATGCAATAAAAGGGAAAAATTAAAATTTTAAAAAAATTTAATAAAATTTTAAATTTTCGGATTTCTTTTTAGAATCTTCACGGGTTTTAATTTGTACTTACGATAAAAATTAAAAGCCCCTCTAATTTTTTGTAGGCGGGAAAACTTGCAAAATTGCTAGCATATCAAATACTTATTTTACCCCCCTATAGGGCTTAAATTTGAACAAAACAAAGATTTAGAAAAACTTTTTTATTCCCTGAGGGTTGAAAAGGGGGAATTGCTGGCAAAAAAAAAAAAACTGAAAGGGAAACAAGGCGGGGGGTAAAAAAATAAAAAATAAAAAAAATTTTTTTCCCTATCGTCCACCCCTCCCCCACCCCCCGCCCCCAAAACTCAAGAGCTTTCTGGCAATCCGTTCCTCTTCACTTCCCGGTTCTTGTCCTGACATAAGGAGAGGCTTTTTTCTAGTTTTGGAAAGTACATGGAGCCCCAAACTTTTCCCTTGTGGGGAAACAAAAACTCAAATAAAGAGAAGCGGATATCTAGGGAGCGATGGGGGGACGTTACAGGGCAAACTTTAAAAAAAAGGGACTCCCATTGGGTAAAAAAGACAACTTAAAAAAGGTATACATTTTTTTTTTTACTTTTCAAAAAAAAAATGCTTTCCCCAATCCCAAAAGGGGATTTTTTTTGTCCCAATCCCTGCCCCCAGTAAATATGAATGCCCACGTGGGTAAGAAAGTTTGGATTTAAACCGGTTAAACAAAAACAGAATTCTCAGATAGTTACAGGGCCAATAAGGCTATAAAATAACATCCAGTTCTGCCTCTTATCCTGCAGTGTTGACCAGGGGGATGCAAAAAAACCACTTTCTAACTCCACATTTGGCAATCAGAAAAAAATCCAGGAATTAATTTCTCCCGAAATTTAGTCATTACAACTTGAACTATTATTGCACTTTAGAAATGCATCTAGGTCCTTTTTAAAAACTTTAAAAGAAAAAAATTTTCCCTTGCAGGGGAGCTTCAAAATTTACCGCTCTTATTTTATGGTTGATTGGGAACCCTTTTCTTTTCTTTGACGAAAGGGGGAAATGCCCCTTATTGGTGTGGGGAAAAAAACGCCCTTAGCCCCCGGGCCCACTCAAAGGGGGGACGGGCCGACTTGGGGTGTACCCTCGACGTTGCACGGCCCCCTAGGGGTGCACAAGGTCACCCCAGATACTTTTCCCCCTGTTAACCCCTGTACACGGGGGGCCCGGGGAAAACCCAGGGGGGAGGAGAGCATTTTTTCCTCGTCCAAAAACCCTAAAAGGGCTGCCACCATTTTATAGTTTTCTTTTATAAGCCCGGTGTAAACCGATTTAAATAACAAGGAAAAAACCCGGGCCGGGGGGGTATTTTATTTTAATAAAAACCGGTACTGGGCGTTGTGGGGCCGTGATCAAGACAACAAAACCAGATTAAATTTTTATAGATTTAATTAGCCTTGGAGGGCCCCATAGACAAATTTATACAAAAGGATAATATACAGGTAAGATTCAGGGGTGTGCACAAAAAAGGCAGGGGGTTACAGCAAAAGGCAGTTCAAATGGGTCAATTTACCTTTTGGTTGGCTTTTTTTTGGGGGCCTCAAAAGGGTGGGTTATGGACCTGGCTGTGTGAAGGGAAAGCCCCGGGGAAATGCCTTAGGTCCCCCCCTCCGGGTAAACCTTTTGGCCCCCCTGGGCTCCTGCTTATATTGTGAGGGGACAGCCCACGTGGCAGCCCCCTTAAAACCCCCCCACACCCCCTGGGCGGTTTTTGGGAAATCCTCCCATTCAGGTCAGGCTTTTCGAAAACAAAACAAAAATGGCTAAAAACAGGGCCCGGGGCCCTTGGCACAAAAACTGAGCAGGTTCACCATCAGAACCGGCTGGCCCTCCCAAAATTTACGCCACGGGTACCAAACACCCCCTATCTTTTTGGGACCAATTTTTCCATTCGGATATCTCAGCCCCCCTGTGCCCCAAAAAACCCGGGGGTGGTGTGGGTGTTCGGGGATTTTCCCTGTTTTGGATATAAACTCCCCCATGGACCAGTTATGAGCTGGTCAGCCTAAAAAATCGATATGAAATTTGGGAGAACGTGTCGACTAGATGCCTTTTTTTCCCAGCTTTGAAGCGGGGGGTTTGAGCAAATTTAAAGGTTGCAGGAGGACCCTTTTATGGGTTGACCCCATGTTGTGGTGGCTTCCAATAGAAAGGTTTTACAAGGGCTTAAAATTAACGTGCAAATTGGGCTTTCCGGGGGCGGGGGGCCATCTTTGAAGTCTGCTAGAAGGGAAAATTGGGGATGAAGTAAAGAAAAATTTTCCCCCCCCTCCCCCCTTTTGAGGGCGTAGGGGCAGAAACCTAACGGTGCTCCCCAATGCGCCAGGGGGGGCCCCCTCCCCCGTCGGGACAACCTATCGGCGTTGCCGTTTTTTCCCCCCCTTCCCGGGGTGGCGAAGGGCCGAATTTGAAACTTTTGGGAAAACCCCGGGGCTCCATGTACCAACCTCCCTTTGGGTTCCCGGGAGACCGTGGTACCAGCTCAGGGGTTTTTGGCCCTGTCTCCAAAAAAGAAATGAGCCCGTTTAGATAGGGTTTGGCAGCCCCCTGCGGGGCCCACACTATCCCCCGGCATTCTTTTTCCTTGGGAATGGGCCCCCTTTCCTCGGCAGAAGTTTCCCCGGCCCCAGGTCCCATAACGGGTTTTTCCCCTGCCCCCGTTGTGTCCCCCGGGCTTAGTATCTGCCCCCAACCCAAAGTCACTGGCATCTTTTGTACAAAAACTGCCCAAAATGAAGTGGGTAGGCTTGTATTTATTTGGGGAGCTGGAAAAGGCGGCCTTTAGGGTTTGGAAAGGGCCTTTCCACAGTCGTTTGTCCAATCGAAAGCGGAGGGAAACCCCTTCTTCCTGGTAGGTCCTGTCGGGGTTTGCCGGGCCCAACTATAGTGTTAAACCCAAACCCCCTATAGTCCCCCAGGGTCCCCAAGAAGGCCCATCCCCCCGGGCTTTTTGGTCCGGGGGGGGTGGGCCGGGGATGCGATGGCATCCACTTTCCCGGGTTTGGGCATCAAGGCCCCCCCACCAAAACCCCTTTCCCCCGGTAGTGGACCCACTCAAAAACCCCGTGGTAAATTTTCCCGGGTTGATGGGCAAGCCCGCCTGGAAAATTTCTCCCAAACACCTGCATCAGGTTCTGGAGGGGATTTCCCCCCAAGGGGGGGACTGAAAAAAAGCAGGGCCTTCCCGGGGACGCGGCCCCGTTTCCCTTCCAGGGTTTCCCTTTAGGGACGGGGTTTTACCAACCCCTGAAAAGTGGCAGGGGCATTCATCATGCCGAACGGCCTCACCGTGGACTCGTACAGCCCGAATTTGGGGGGATAAAGGCAGAGGGGTTCCCTTTCCTCAGGGGGCGGGGGAAACTCCAATATCCCCCGGGTCAGATCCTTTTGGTCAGGTACTTGGCCCCCGGCCAACCCAACGAGCAGGTCATCGAAGCGGCCATTGGGTAGCAAATTTGTGACCGGGGAAAAGCGTTGAAACCCCCTGTAAAATCCACGCAGAATCCGGGGGGTCCATTTCCCTTTTTGGGGACGAGGACTCCCGGCGAAAGGGCCCCGGCACTGTTGGAAAAGCCTGGGTTTACCCCCAGCTTCGCAACTCGTCAATACCTCAAAGCATGTGCGAGCCCCTTCGGGGGGGAAACCCATATGTTGAAAAGCCAGAATTTTTGGGGGGGATCCCCCGGTGGGCCACGGGGATGGACGGCCCGAAATCCCTCCTTCCCGGAATTTTTTGGAAAAAATGCCCGGAAGGGGGGGAGATTTCCAACAGGGTTGGGGAACCCCTTTGGGCCCCAAGGAAACCCGTCCCCAAAATTTCCCCCATCCTCTTTAAAAAGGGTCCACCTGCCCTGCCCGGGAAACATGTCTAAAGGTTTTTCCGTCCACCTAGGCCTCGGGCAGGTTGCAAAACGGGGGAAGGGGACATGCCCCCTGTCCCCTGATGCGCCTTCATCATTTTTCACGTGGAAAAGGGCCCTTTCCCCCTTCCCCCGGGGCATGGGTTCCCGGGTTTTACCAGGTACGTGACGCGTTGATTTTCTGGGGCACCCACATATGGGGTTCCCCGGCCCGCCTGAAGTTTGTCCTGTGGGCGGGGACCCGTACCCACACTTTCTTACCCACCTGGTAGGTTCCCTCCCAAGCGTTCTGGTCCTACCAGCTTCGGTTTTTGGGGCCCCTGGGATATTTTTAAAGCACTAGCTGTGCAAAAGGGCCCCGCCCCCTTTTTCACGGGAAGCGCCCCCGCATACCCCAATGAAAAACCCTCCGGGGGTTTCTAAGTCTCCTTCCCAGGCCTCCTTCACCGAGCCCGGGGGCCCCCCTACACGTCGCCCATTTCAAAGCTGAAGGGAGGGGAAATCCGTTGAGGGCCCGTGGGACTTTCCCCGGGTTTTCGAATTTGTAGGTTTGGGAGGGACCGCTCCCAGTCCCCCGCCCCTTGGGGGGGTCGACCAAAAACCCCTTAACATCTGTTCAGGGTTCCCTTTAAAACCCTTCACACAGGCCATTAGTCTGGGGGGGGGGTTTCGGGCTGGGGCCCCCAGATGTTGGGACCTGAAACAGCTTACACAAGGACTCCTTTTAAAATGCAAACCCCTGAACTGGGTTCCCCGGTCATGAGCATTTTCCCGGGGTTTAAACCCATCGGGGAAAATCCCAGTAAAAGGGGGTGGCCACCCCTTTTGGCCCCAAAGGAAAACAAGGCCCCGCTTTTCCGGGTTTCCGAGTGGCATAGTTTTACTAACCCCAGTTAAAGAAACGTTTCCCGGGTGCTGGGAATGGACAGCGGGCCAAAAAAAAAATTTTCCCCCGCCCCCCTCCTGAAAGGCCCTCTAGATAGGCAAGGTTCCCCGTGGGGCTTTGGGCCCCGGGCCCCCCCTTTTCCCCCCCCTCTGACAGGGGTCCCCCAAAGGAAAAGGAGTAGGCAGCCAAAAAAAAGTCCCCTCTTTGGCCGAAAAATGCTGGGCCCCCCTTTTCCTTGGTCTTGGTTTATCCCCGGTGTTTCCCACCAAACGGAATCTCGTGTTCCCAAACCCCCCAACAAAATCCCCCCTAACGGATAGGGAAACCCCCAACCGGGCGATCCCGGGGCCCCCCTCCGGTGACCCGGGCAAAACCTACGTGGTTTCAGCCCTTTTTGGGCCAAAACCACCCGGGGGCCGGGGGGTCCAGTCCAAGGGTGGGTTGGGCCGCCTGTCCTTGAGAGCTTTCAGGCGTCGTCCGCCGCTAATGCTGCCTGAAAAAATTTTCGACTAGACGGGGGGCCAAAAAAGGATGGGGCTGCCCCTTTCCAAAATGTCGGTTCCAAGGGAAACCCATCCCTGGCCCCCCCCCACCCGGCAAATTACCTGGTCCGGGGGAGGATTCCGTCGGGCCCCCCTTTAAGGGCCTCCTGGGCCCCCCCACTGGCCCTGAAAAGCGGCCACGAAAACCGCTGGGAACCGCGGGGTGGGCTCCCCCCCTCGGCGTCTATATTAAGTCGCCAGTCTGCTTGGCCTAACCTGGCCTCTTGGGCATCCTGTTTGTGGGGGGACCCCGTCTGTGGCCCTTCCTGGGAGCCCCGCCTCAAACCCGCAAGCTCCCCCCCCACAGGTCTGGGCCCCCCCTTTGCCCCCTTCTGATTCCCAAAACCAGAGACAAACCCAAAACCCCGCGGCTTGTGGACACAACTTGCTGCCCTACTTCAACCTGTGATCTTATCTCCCTCTCCCGGATGGAGAGGAACACACCCTATCACCCCCCCCTAACTCCCCTCAGTATGATGTTTAAAAACAAATTTTCCACAATATTTTAAAATGGTTGGATGAAAACATCAAATTTTTTGGGGAGAACTTTTGGGCTTTAGGGGCCCCAAAACGGGCTCCCCCGCCCGCCCCAAGTCTGTCCCAAAAAAAATACTAGCTGGAATGTTCGGGGGGATCCCCCAAAACCCCCCGCATTTTCCCCGCCCCGGCACCAAGCCCCCAATTCCGGAACAGCGAGGTCTTTTGGGGTTCTTTTCCTTTTTGGGGCAAACCCCTCAAGGCCCCACCACCCGTCATTTTCCCCCCGCCCGTGTCCAAGATTTCCCCTGGCAAAAGAATTCCCGGCCCCAAAGGTGACCGGCTGGTAGTTATCAAAGGGGGGCCCTTTCCCCTGCCCCCACCCCCAAAAAAGTTTTGGGGGGGGTTTGGGAAAAAGGGGGCTGGGATTGGGGGCCCTTTTGGGGCTGGGGACATGCGGCCTTGAAAAGTCCCCGGGTGTTTGAAAAGGGGGACAGAAATCGGGGGTTCCCCCCCAGATGTAAGCTTTGGGGTTTGGGGGCCCCCCGGGGGTTAGGGGAAAAGGCAACTTTCCCTTGGGGGTCTCTCCCCTCTCCACGGGTGTGCTTCCTGGCCCCCGGGGCCCGATTGTTTGGGATAATCATCCGCCCAAGGGGGTTTCTGTGGCGGTGGCCCCCTTTATTTTCCCGGGCACGAAGATTCTGCTGGAGGCCCCCCTGGGCGTTCCACAAAAACTTCTCTGTGGCGATGACTCCTTCAGTGTGGACGGGGGTGATCTTTAGCCCCGGGGGCCCCCTGGTCGAAAGCTCTCTGGGGGGGCCCCCATGTGGTCGGGCCCCCCGCTGTCCGTAGGACCCCCCTGCCCAAAATCCGGGGGTTTTTTTCCTGTACATCTCCGGAAATGAGATTGTTTTTGCTGGTCAGGCCTGGGTTGTTTTCCCCCCCTCGGGAAACTCGGGTGGACTGCGGGCCCGGTCCCCGAAGATCTCCCGGGTTTACCTTGAGACGAGGAGGGCCCGAAACCCGGGCCCACGGTCCTCCCGGCCCTAAGGGGGGCGGGGGTTAAAAATTTTTTTTCCCAATGCCACAGGAAGTTGTCCAGGTCTCCCCCTTTATCCCATGGGAAAATTCCCCCCGCCCCCAACTTTGGTACCTGGGCTCAGGAAAGGGTCTTTTACGGGGGGTGGGGGTGGGCCCTTTTTTTTGCTGAAGCCCTGTAATTGGGGGTCACCCCCCTCATGCTGCGTTTCCCCCCTCCCTCCCCAAGGGTTTTGCAACTGCTAGGAGGGGCCCGTAGGGGTCAGGCTCCAGCCCCAAATTAGGGAAAGGGGACTTGCAGGGGAAAAAAAACCGATTGTGGGGCTGCCCACTTTTTCCCCCTGACCACCCGCGACTGGCTCCTTTGGGGGGCCCTGAACTGACTTCCCCCCCCCGCCTTCATAGTCCCTTTTTCCCGGTCTGGGCCCAGCTCCTCCTGGCTCACTTACCAACGTTTTTCCCCTGGGCCACCTTGCCCTTCTTGACCACCATCCCTTTCAACCCCTTTTTTCCCCTTGACACAAAAAACTGAAAACCTGAATGCACCCAAAACCTTGTATTTGCATTTCTGATTGGTCTAGTGGGAATTAATTTTAAAAACCCCCGCAGCAAAACCCACTGTGGTAGCCTTAGGTTTGGGAGTAGGGAAAACCCGCACTCACACCCCCAAAATTGTTTGATTTTCACCGCCTCCCACCCAAAAAGTGAAAAAAAACGTATCCGCCGGCCCACCCGGGGGGACGAGGGCCTGATTTGGGGTTTGTATCTCGACGTTGCCCGGTTTCCCTAGGGGTGCACAAGGTCACCCCGATACTGTTCCCTTTTAACCCGCCCAGGGGGCCCAGGGAGAAACCAGGGGGACGGGGAAAAACATTTTCCCCGTCCAGAACCCTGAACAGTTTCCCAAACCATTTTTCTAGTTTAGTTATAAGCCCGGTCCGTGACCGATTATAACAAGGCCGAAACCACCCTTTGGGGGAAGTAAAAAATTATAGCCGTTTTTACGGGCATGTGGGGCCGAAGATCAAGACAGACTAACTAGATTAAAGTTTATAGATTTAATTACCCTTGGGGGGCACCTAGACAAAAAATTTTAAAAAAAAAGGATAATAATAACAGGAAAGAGTCAGAGGTGCACATACAAGCAGGGGTTACAGAAAAAAAGGCAGTTCAAATGGGTCAAGTTCCCTTTTATTGGTTGGTTTGGGCTCACAGGGGGGGGTTTAATGGGGGCCGGGCTGTGTTTTGGATGCTCCTGGAAATGCTTTTGGGTACCCCCCCCCCCGGGAATAAATTTTTGGGCCCCAAACCGGGGGCCCCTGTTAAATCGTGAGGGGAAAAGCCCACGTAAAGGGGGCCCCCTTACACCCCCCCACACACCCCCGGGAAAGCGATAAACCCTCCTCCCACTCGGGTTGGGGGATTTTTTTCTGTTCAAACACAAAAATGGACTATAACACGGGGGGGGCTTTTGGCACAAAACCGACCCGGGTTTGGGCACCTCAGAACCGGTGGACCTACCCTCCCTGCACGGGTACCAAAAACCCTACCCTTAGGGGATCATGGGTCCAGTTCGGGATATCTCAGCCCCCCTGTCCCCCCAAAAAAACCCGGGGGGTGGTGGTTGTGTGGGGGGGGGGATTTTCCATGTTTTAGAAAAGAACTCGCCAGGGGACCAATTTTTAAAGGGCCCACCAATAAATCGATATAAAAATATGGGAGAGTGTGGGCTAGGTGCCTTTTGTTCCAGCCCTTTGAAGTGGGGGGTTTTTAGCTAATTAAGTTTCATGAGGATGCTTTCATGGGTTGACTCCATGCTTGGTGGCTTCCCATAGAAAGGCATTTACCCAAAGGGGTTTTAAAGTGCAAATTGGGTTCCCTGGGGGTGGGGGGCCCTCTGGGGAAGCTGACTAGGGTACGGAATTGGGGGATGAAGTAAAGTGAATTCCCTTTTCCCCCCCTTTGGATATAAATGATTTTTGGAAGGAATTTTTTCAATTGAACCCCTTTAAAATATGATACTTATTTTATTAAAACATCTCAAAGGCGTTTTTTCCCTAAAAAAAACCTACATTTTAATAATCTGTCTGGGTTTTGTAGTCCACCCATTCCTTTTACTATTTTTGTTGCCCGCCTTTAAACTTGCTCAAGCTCTACTAGGTCTTCAAATCATAGAAAATATGGTACTGAGCAGCTTAATAAAAAAAAAAAGCAAACATTTTTACAAAAAATTACTGTAGACACTTTATAGACTTTTCCTAATTCATATTATGTGTTTAATTCATTTGGGAATACCACTTTAAGAACTGCACAAGGCAGCTAATTGGATTACTTTATTAGTGAGCCCTTAAAGGGGAGTTGTCTCCCCACGGGTTTAAAAGAATCATAAAAGAAATTCTCTGTCATTCCCTGGTTCAGACTAATTTTGCAAAAGCCCCATGTTGTAAGGCCCCGTTGTGCTTTCAGAGCTAATTAGTTTAGATTAGCTTTCAAAACTACGGGCGGGACTTCTTATTGATCCCAAAACAAAAAGCCCAAATTTTACAGGTGTTTACTTGAGTAAATAAGTTTTTATGTTGGCAGAAGGACATAAAGACACTGTGGCCCCTGTGTGATGACTCCCTCTGTTATTATTGACAAAAGCCTGGGGAGATTTGTTTAAGGCCCTTATGAGGGAACTGAAATAGCCATGGAGGTAAAAAATTCACTTGTTTCTTTTAGGGAAAACAGAGGAAAAAATGCAATATTTTTGGAAAAATGTCTTTTTTTGTGTTTCCCACAAAATTTAAAGTATTTTTTTTTGCGAGAAAAACCCCTTTAAATACCGATTTTCTAATACGGTATTATTATGTGAAATGTTTAATATAGCTACAGAAGGTGGAGAGGGGAAGAGAAAAAAATAATGTTTTTATAACATTACTACAATAATGGTAAAGTTTACTTTGACCTTGTCACATCTAGTACAGTAAATACTGTAGTATACTTTACAAAGGTCTAACGGGATATTCTTATTGAAAAACATAGGTCAACTCTCAACACCTCGGCCTTTTAAAGAAATTTAAAACTCACAATGAATTAAGAATGAGGATATGGAAAAGAAGTCAGTTGGGGATCCAGAGCAAAAAGAACAAACAAAAAACATTTATTAGATAAAACATAAGCAGAGAAGCTTTTCCTTACTGATTTTATAATACAGTTATCAGCTCTGTTCTCTTCTTATTAGGGCTTATGGGTGTATAGAGGAGTTGGTTTTAAGTATTTCCCTTTGCAAACCAGAATGGACAGCTGCTACATAATAGTAGACTCTATCCTTCTTTGCATTAATGTTTGGCCAATGTATGTTAAAATCTATGGCCAGGAATCATCTCCAGTGATTACAGCTAGATAAGCTGAATGGACAAGTCATCAGTTTTTTGTCAAGTCAGCTTCTATGTAAAATGGGGCTGTCTTTGTAAGACTAAAACATGGGCCGTCAAAGTAAAATTGTATTGTATAGTATTGTCTCAAGACTATATTCATAAACTACTTCTCTTTCACATGTAATATTCATACTCATTTTAATAATACTGTATGAATATAGTCTTGAGACAATACTATACAATGCAGTGGAACATGTATTTAATGGGGCCTGCAGCTCTATTGGAATGAATATGCATATTACATACATAGGAGAAGAGCTTTATGGGAAGATAATATGACAGTGGTCTATTGTACAGTGGAGTTTATATTCCCAATGAATATGCATATTAGATATTGAAGAGAAGGGGCTTATGGGAATTGACAAAGATGGCAGTGTGCTGTGTAATGTGATACCTAGTCTGCTTAGTTCATTCTAGGTGAGGCACGCAGTTGCAATAATATGAGAGAAGTGAGATGGAAGCCCATCACAGTCAGGGCTGAGGTGTTTGTTGGTGCAGTGCATTGGCACGGGCAGTACGGTAAGATGGGGCGCAAGCCCGTTATGGAGATGGCGAATTTGACTGAAGGTTGTTGGCTCATGAGAGCATGGTGGCAGCTTTAGCAGGACATGTTATGAGTGTGCGTGCGCGGAAGGGGGAGTGGGCTTTATGTGGATTCTCTGATGGCTAATTGGTGAGCACCTGAATGGGGTGTTTACCTAACATGATATAAAAGGAAGTGAGCTCAGACCACATGTGATCGGACCTCTAAGCCTTGATAAAGCCAGGTTAGCTGGCGAAACATGTCGGCGAGGTCAGGCATGACGTTTTAAATTGTGATCTCTCACCTCTGTCTACAAGTGTCACCTGCTGCAGACGGTGTCACAAGGGGGGCCTTATTTGTTCTGTGTCTATGAGATTAGGGACGACTGCCCAAGTAGTTGGCTTGGGATCCCTTACTGAAGCTAGTACTTTGCTATAGATATAAGGCTCTCCTGTTAATAGGTGGGGTTCCACCAGACTTGATGATAGAAAGGGAGTTATTCCCTTTTTCAGAAGCAAAAAGGGTTAAATGATGAGGATAGAGATCAGGTTTTTAAATAGTGTGTATAGAGGTTAAGAGTTAGATATAATAAAAGTTACGTTTTAGTGTTTAATAGATAGAGAACTGATAGAGTTTAAGTTTGCCTATGGCAAAATAGTAAATATAGGGCTGTATACATCAACGCGTTTTGGGGGACCGCCCCCTTAATCACGAAACGCGTTGATGTATACTGCCATCACAATGCTATTTGCACAAAAAACGGTCCTTAAGTTTTAATATGATTCAATAAAGCTACAACTTTTTAATCATTCTTGTGGATTGAACTATAGACGCTGGATATCACCATTTGAAAATTTACCCTTTACTTTGGGAGCAGTGCTCCGGGGCTCCCTTATCCCTGCGACTGATTCAACACATCTGAGTCTGGGTGAGCTGAAACATTTTTTCTATTTTTTGCTTACAATATATAGATTGCAATTATAGCCAGGACATAGTATTTGAACGTAAAGTATAAATAATTTATTGCTGATAAAAAGTATCCACTTATCACAAATAAAATTAGTTAGACTAACAAGAGTCTATAAAAATGTATATCAAACAGTGGGACAACGCGTTTCGCCAGCCTCAGGCTAAATAGCTATATGGGTAGAATGAAAATCCCGAAACTTGCTATGTTACTGATCAGAATCACAGACAGGCTGTATAGTCCTGTATATGTACAGAAAAACCATTGACATTCATTGTTACATAGTATAGTGAGAAGAAAAAAAGAAAGAGTGAGAGGTACGGTGAGAAGAAAAAAAGAAAGAAGTTAAGCCACGGGCGGGGAGAAGATGTGGATGAAGGGAGGGTATAGCTAATTTTAACCTTCTGTATCTATTGATCCAGTAATATGAAAACCAAAAAGGGATGAACTAATCTGCCCTAAAATTATTTTACTCCTCATCCCAAGTGATAAGACTGGATCTAAATGATCCATTAAGAGCAGGGGCATAGCTACAGGGGGTTCAGAGGTAGCAGTCGCTACCGGGCCCTGCAGCCTGAGGGGGCCCCTAAAGCCCTTCTGCCACAGCATTGTAAATGGCACATGGTAGCTGAGGGGCCCCATTTCACTATTTGCACCTGGGCCCAGAAGCTTCAAGTTACGCCTCTGATTAAGAGCTCCCCCAAATGGTTTTCCCACAAAAGACTCTAAGCTTACTGGTCTGTAAAATTTGTATTTGTTGCATATTTCAGATGCACCACTACTATTTGGTTATCATTAACATTACTATGCATTAATGCAATGCTTCCCGTTAATTCAATATGACTAGGCATCCTCAAAGATTTGCACAAGACTGTATATTGATGATGTATGCATGTATTCATCCATTTTGCTTACAAAGTTACGGTAATTTCTATGCTACAAATAGGAGAAAAAAAAGAGAAAAGAAAATCTGGAAAAACTAGCACAAAATTTTTAAAAAATTGCACAATTATTCTTGGTATATGGTGTTCATTACACGTCCTACATTTTAGCATTTGAATGTGAGGGTACTGAATTACCTTAATTAACAAGTGGCAGGTGTAACCAATTAGCAGAATGATGTCATGGTGACATACAATGTTTTAACTGCACTTAAAGCCCCTTTCCTTCAGCAATCCTTTTCCAGCAGTGAGCTCAGTATGGCTGCTTATCAAAAGGACGTACAGGGAACTTCAAACATTCTCTACTGCTGATTTATTCCTCATTAAAAATAATTTTGGTGCTATACTAATTACCAGTGACAGCAGTACACTATTCAGCCTTTAAAGTCAGAGAACTGTCCAGTTGAGAGCATCTACATAGACTGGTTGCAATTAAGAGCGAATAAAAGCCCAAGAGTAGATCTTATTCCATCAATACCAAACAACTTATAAAAGAAACGAAAAGGAAGCAACAGACAAACTACTTACAAAATACATTCTTTTTATAACCATGCAAAGACTAGATTTCTTTCCTGTATGCTGAACTATGAGAAATTCTATTAGGCTGCTATAACTAGCTTTAGTGTCCACACTTCTAGGGTATGTTCACATTTTTCTTACAGGAAAACCTGTTGTAGATCCATGGCAGAAAACGGAGGCTTAGTTTTGCATTTCTGCCACAGATCTTCACTTTATTTGCGTGGCAATATCCATGTAAAAATCTGTTGTGTGAACAAGGCCTTAGGTTAGCATTTCAGCAGATATGGGTTAAAGGGGTTGTCTCAGTACAAGGATTGCTTTTTATGTTAAAGATCTTGCAAAAACAAGTCACTTTGCATTATATGTCCATTAACAGTGTCCTACCTATTCCTAGATATCCCCTCTTGTATGGGCTGCATCAGCTCCTCAGGTTGCTATAACTACAGACCTGTTTGATCTCTCCTGATAGGCTGCCAGCACTGGTTGCTATAGCAACGGACCTGGCTTCTACTGCAGCCTAGTATAAGCCAGTAAACACGCCCCTGAATTCAGAATGAAACCAAGAAAACAGGACTGAGGTAAGATGAATCAATGTAGTGGGACAACCCCTTTAAGAGTGGTCTCAAAAAAGCTAAACTCTTAATTTCTACACATGCGCAAAGACGAGTTGGAGTAAGCCTACGGGTGCTTTCACACACAGATGCGTTTTTGGTGCAGCAATGTACAGCATTAAATGCTGTGTCTTTCTGCACAAAAAAAAGGCATCCCAAAAACGCACCAAAAAAAACGCACCGTGTGAAAGCATCCTAAGGGTGCTTTCACACTGTGCGTTTTTTGGTGCATTCTTGGCGAGTTTTTTGTGCAGAAAGGCATAGCAATTAATGCTATACATTTCTACACAAAAGAAACGCATCAAAAAACGCGTCAAAAAAACGCACCGTGTGAAAGCACCCTAAAGACAAAATTTATAGAGAGCAGATGCTTCATTTTAGAGGACAACACAATATCTTAGGTGGCCATCATGTGTCAAAATACCAGGGTCCCTATGGCTCTCCTGTTACATCATACCTATGGCAGGGTGTAATAGGATTAGTAAAATGACAGCTTTATTAGGCACCCGACTACAATGACACTTGGCACCATGTGATTCTGTCGTAGGGAAGAGAAAGGGTAGCGATTGGGCAAAGACATGGTGTGTACAGCACCGTATCTCCCTACTGCTGTAACAATCGACCATTACTTGCCATGGAGCAGGCTCAGCAAGTGCTCCATTCTCCATTACCGTCATCATGACGTACCATAGAGGGGTTAATTACGATATAAAGACTTTATGTTATACTGTAATGACTGCACAAAGTCTAATAGCTATGATAATTTGAGTTACTGCATAAGCATTCATACAGCTCTCTGAAAGGGGTGTTCCGACAGCAGAAAATGTTTGTTAGGCTATGTCTACACTGCTTAGGAAAACGATCGTATTAAAAGCGCCGAAGATACGATCGTTTCTGCGGCCCCATAGACAGCAATAGGAAAGACGAGCTGCTGTCTCCACAGCTCGTCTTTTCTCTGCCCGTCTTTCGGTGCCGGCGTATTATACAACACGTTGTATAATACACCAGCGCTTCTCGTTTTCTTGCCGTCTTCCTGTACAATACAATTGTATGGGCAACGTCAGGAACATGAGAAGCGACCGCGGTTTTTGTATAAAGTGTGACAAAAAACGCAGCCCTGCATCAGAGAAAAAATGGCCGCTTTTGGGCCGTTTTTTGTCCGATGCAGTATAGACATAGCCTTAGTCTGTTGGGGCGTGATGGAAAATGGAAGAGGTGAATCATACTTCCCTCCTGGACACCGTTGTGCCGTTTTAGCGGCAATCCCAGCTGTATCTTTGAACGTTCACGTGACAGAGGCAGCCAATCACAGGCCGCAACATTCATCACTAGGGCTTTAAGTAGCTCTCATTGAATTCAATAATGTACAATGGGGAGTTATTGGGCCAGGGTCGCACTTGGAAGTCTCGGTCATGCTGTTCCAAGCAATATCAGACGTTTCTGGCTGTGTGACACGTTGCATTGTCTTGCTGGAGGATCTCATCCACCCCAGGGAATACAATCAACATGTGTGAGCTTTCCTCATCTGCTAAGATGGCTTCATACCAAAATTGGTTGAGAATGCCTTTCACATAGATAAGTGGCGGAGAAAATGCCACTAAAACATTTGCTTGACCATAACCCCACCAGCTTGTGTTTGTCCAGCAATGGTTGCATTGTTCTGATGTTCCTCGCCTGATACGCTAATGTCCATCCATTCAATAAAGCCGAAAACATGACTCATTGGAGAAGGCAATTTTTTGCCACTGAGAGGAAGTCCAATTCGGATACTGCAGTGAAAATTTAAGGGCCCCATGTATGAAAACTGTCTAGGTCTAATACTTTCTTACGTTGCCCGTAGCAGCTAATCAGAGCTCCACTTTCATTTCATATAGTACTCTAAAACAATGAAAGAGAAGCGCAGATTGGTTGCTGTGGGCAACACAAAAAAGTCTCAAGACTTAGGCAGTTTTCACACATGTAGCCCTAAGTCTTTTCTGCCACATTTGTGAGCAGAGGTGCAGTGACCATCCAGCTGCTTTTGAGCCTCATATGCAGTAGGGCTTGCTGAACTGTCGTTTAGACACACGACTTACAAATCAATGGAATGTTGTGCTCCACCGTTTCCATGCAATTTCTTTCATGGTTGATATGCAATGGTGCATTTTTTCTACTCGTGATACAATTTTACCACAGCAGCACCTGAACAGTTCACAAACTGGGGAGTTTCAGAAGAACTGCCACCATTGGCCCAAAAGCCAATAACTATCCTTTATTGAAACTAATATACCGCTCCTTTAAGGCCTAGTTCATTACAGCATCAGAGCTCCTGTTTGGCATTATACTAAATGGGGTCTGTTAGGCGCCAGCGGTGTCCACTGTAAAATGGATCCAGTTGCATTTCTGCAACATAGGTTTCAAACAAAACGTCCGGAGCAGATGTGAAACAGGTCTTACCCATGGCAGAAAACTAGGAATGTGTGTGCAGGCATCGCACACTTTTTTTTTTTTTTTTTTTAAACATCTTTTTATTAAAGCTTTCAATGTCTTAAACATAAAAGTTACAATACTTCAGGGTACCACAAATCATTCTGTACAAAAGTTATTAAACAGGTAAGTATTCCATTATTCTGGTACAATACATCAGAAGTCATTTTATCGGTTTGTAAAACCTGAGGACCGGCATCTGTGCCTGTCCATTGCTCCGTAACTCTTCCTCCTGCGGCCCCGCCGCCCTCGCCCCATCCCATATGAATTAAAAGAAGATTTTACTCTCTGTATCTACGAGATGTTTGAGATCCAGAAAGAGCATTTGAAAAAGAAGAAAGGACAACATGCCCCGTGCGTCCAGCAGACTGTTCATGTAAGGCTATTACTATACAAAGATACGGAAGCAGCTATCGATTCTGGATAAATAGAATAGGCCCTAGACGACCTCCTAAGTCCTATCCGGCAAAAGGATGTTACGCAGTAATATTTATCTAATGAGGGTCAGTGGGATGCCGTCACTCCACCTTGAATTGTCTCTACCAGTCAACGTGCCAGTACCACTGGCCCAAAAGAGATCAGCTGTCCTTGCACGTGGTACAATGATCAATTTCTCACAAAGATCAAAAAAATGTTTCACCTTCCTTTCCTTTCGTTGGATCGTGTCAATCCAGTCCATTCTGAAAAGATGGAAGCACTTAAGGCATGTTCACACGGCTTAAAATGGGCCGTATTTCGGTCCGTAATTACGCGCCGAAGTGCGCCAATTATGGGCCGAAAACGGCCCATTCATTACGGTAATTCACAGTTCTCATAGAGAACTATGGATTACGTCTCCTCTCCCCGCCTGGCGAATCCGCCGGGCGGGGAGATAATTGACATGTGAATTACTAGCGGCGTATACGCGCCGCTGGCAATTCAAGTCAATGGGCCGGCGACGTGCCGGCCCCCCGCTCACTCCCCCGCTCCCGCCCCGCCCCCGTCCACACGGCGTAATTGCGGGGCGTAATTACGTCCCGCAATTAAGCCGTGTGAACATAGCCTTACCCAACATTACTTTTATGGAGGGGTGCATCGGTATCGCACACCTTTTATAGCCACCAAGCCAGCTCACCACATGTGATTTCCTTTATGAGCTCCATGCTATCGTGACTTGACGGTGTCGAGAGATACACAATCTATTCAGCAATTTAGACTGCAGACATATACATGCACAGACCAATACATATTTTGAGAGGATAACAGATTTACATTGTTCAAAATGAACCACACACAGTTAAAAGATAAGCATCAAAGGGTTTATGATTATTGTACATGGCTTTTGTCTTGCATCTCTCTTTTTATTGCTTGATCTTTAACAGCCAGATGTTTCCCCAGTGGCAATCATGAAACAAGGATTAGCGAAAAGTAACAAGAGTATACAGAGGGGGAAATTACTACTTTAGGAAAACAGTAATTGGAGTGCAGTTTCAAGTCTAAATACCGTACAGTAAAAAAGGGAATATGGCTATAAAAGTCAAGGTATTAAATGTATAAAAGAGGCAGGTTACAGCATCTATCCCAAATTCACTGAAGCTTGCCATCTAAGTAAGGCGCTTGCCTCTCATATCCATTTATTCATAAGCAAAGGAGCATACACTTTTGCAATTAAGCTACTGTACAAAACCACATGTGCTCCCTGACAATTGAAGGTTTTGTATGGCTTTGAAATGATATCTTGCTCGGTGTGCTGTGTTAACAATCCGCAGTAATGTGGATTACACTTTCTCAACTTCCACCACACCAACTGCATTTTCACGGGTAAACTACGCATCATTTTTTTCCAGGTGACTCGACAAATACTTGAAAAGAGAAAACGGAGGCCGGAAAAAAAAAAAAAGAGAAAAACTAATGCTAAAGTTAAAAACACACTGAATGATGCCAAGTAGCAGCAGGATGAAGTGTACCACACTAACAATCCCGTCTTTGTACTAGTTCAACACTATACCTTATAATATGCTTTGATGCAGAGCCAACAAAAACCTCAGCTGGGATACAGTTTTGTGCCTAAACAATCTGTGATTGTGTTTAATTTACTATAGCAGGTCTGACTTCAGGACTCTGCCAGTCACCCACCACGGTATAATGCTGGGGCCGCTCTTCATTTAGTTATGCAGACTAGTATTCTAAGGGGACGAATGGTGTTAAATATCTCCAAATAACGAGTGTGCATCATTTTCTATGATAATACTAAATAGCTGCACAGCTGGGAGGCATACCATAAGGCATATCTGAACTGAAGTAGTTTTCCACCCTAAAGTGACCCCAATGTATGGATTTTCCCATTGATCTTTGTATTTTATACTAAATTCTGCGGTATGTACATGCCTGTGCTGAATGACAAACCTGTTTTTCTGTCAAGGGCTGAACATCATTTTAACATGGTCTGCATATGTACATTGCTGAACGGACAAGTACATCAGCAGCAAATCTGGTCTATGCCGTATTTTCGCTATAGCACAACAGTAGAGAAAAGACTACAGAAGTGCTGGATATTTTCCCCCCTGCCCCTCTTCCCCTGAGCTGCCATGCAATACATCAGAGAGACAAAAAAAAGTGTAGGTGGAAAGCACTTAAGGGGGTTGTCTCACTACATTGATTTGTCCCGTTTTCCTGGTTTCACTTCGAATTCAGGGGGCGTGTTTACTGGCTTCCACTTGGCTGCAGTAGAAGCCAGGTCTGTAGCTATAGCAACCAGTGCTGACAGCCTATCAGGAGAGATCAAACAGGTCTGTAGCTATAACGACCGGAGGAGCTGATGCAGCCCATACAAGAGGGGATATCTAGTAATAGGTATTACGGTGTTAACGGACACATATTGCAAAGTGACTTGTTTTTGCAAGATCTTTAATATAAAAAGCAATCCTTGTAGTGAGACAACCCCTTTAAGTCCAAAAACTTACAAGTGTAGCATCAAATGCAGAAGCCTGCCTCGAGCAAAGTAGCCCAACTTTACTTTCAGCAATCCAAAGATTATGTCAGCATAAATGTTATTGAGAATTCGGTCATTTTTTTACACTCATTTTATTGTTTAACAACTTTATTGTATTAAAAATGAAAAACTCAATAAAAAAGATCTGATTAAAAAAAAAGTAAAAAAATATCCCAGCACAAAAAATGCAATGGTTCGACTCAAAAAATGAGTTGCATTCTTTGTACTGGGAATTTTTCTTTCAATAAATACAATACACCTGAGTCTGTTTCTCCCTGTGGTGTCCACACCTCTCCTGAGGTGCAATAGCATATTGGTGTAGAAATGATGTGGACTGGAGTTGGTCCTTAAAGGGGTTGTATCATTTCATTAAATGGTCTTCAGAATAAGGGGACAGTGAAAACAAGCAACTTGGCAATTGGATGTCATTAGCAAAGCTGTCTTGTTTTCACTGTCTCCCTTATCTTTGTTTTGTGTAAACACTGTTCCCCAGTGTCGGTCAGATTCCACCTTCTTGCATTTCATTGGCTGCCGGCTCTACTAATTTACATTCTGTCTGGCCCCCGGTGGATTCACGAGCTATCCCCTCCTCACTCAGGTAAGGCCAGAACTGCACCATCTCACACTGCCTCTCTACTCACAGCAGAATCTAATGCCCTGCAGTAGGGCCAGCAACAATTTCACTCTATACCGCCACCAGCTCCTCATTGACACTGCAGCTGCTTCTACAATCAGAATACAGTAGAATTGGGTCTCAGTGCCTAATGCTCCTGCGTGTAAGGGGCCGGCAACAATTTCACTCTATAACAGTACCCAACACTAGCTCTCTAATCAGGTGTACATCTTGCAAGGCGCTTTCTACAATCAGAAAACAGCAGAATTGTGCCTCGGTGCCTTGTGTAAACATAAGAGGGAGACGGATCTGTGCCCTGGAGGAGTTCATAGAAGACTGGATTCAACTGTAACAAGCCTCCAGCTGTGAGAGGAGAAGAGATCAGTGCTCTGAGTTCATGGAAGACTGTCCAGACTGAATGCAGGCCTGTGGTATGTAAACAGCTCTTACAAAATAAGACTGCATAGGGAGAGGACAGTGACATGTGGACTCAAATGGGGGGGCACACTGACTCGGGAGCGAGCATGAACAGTGAAGAGGGGGGGGGGGGAGAAACACCCCTGCATTTCAGGAACTGAGAAAAACAAGCTTCAAGAAAACAGCCGAACTGATGAAGCGATACAACCCCCACCACCCCAGTTTAGGTGCAATTTGCCAAAGACTCTATTCATCTGTGCTATAATCTCAGCCACCAAATGCCAGGAGCTTCACATATCAGCTCATGTGTAAGCATGAGGAAACGGCTTGAACGAGATCTGCTATTGCGCATGCATTGGTCACTGAAGATCCTGAATCTTGGTTCTGGACTTGGGAAAAATCAAGCACAGGACAGGACTAGATGATTTTGCAGGCTGTTTCCCATCCCTGCTATAAACATACAGCTAGAAAGCACACGAAAAAATTAGTAGATGAGCAATGAAAAGAATGCTAAACTTCTTTAAATTACTTTTTTAAACTATGAGATATCAAAGTGACACGTCAGACACGTTTTGGTTGCTAAGGGTTTGGGTGCTAAGACCTCCACTGATTGCTAAAATGAAAGGGCAAAATCAGAAGTGCTTCGCTGAACATAGTGCCTCATTTCTGATGATCTGCAAGCAGGGATGAAGAGCGGAGGACTCTGGGTCTCTGTTCTAGTGTTTCCCAGTAAACAGACATTTATCACCTATTTTATCTATCTAGTAATTGCTGCTGCTGTGATTCTATAACCACTACTTTGACATTTAAATCTAACACTAAGGCCTCGTTCACACGGCTTATTTCGCCGCGTATTTGCCGACGGATTGACGATTGTCAATCCGTCGGCAAATCAGTCAGAAACAAGTCACAGCCTATTTTCTATTGATTTCAATAGAAAATACGGCTCGTCGTTCACACGACGCGTATTTCCGTGCCGGATTGCCGCCGCGGATTGACAACGGCAATCCGGACGGAAAAACAATGTGCATGTCAATTTACGGACGGATTCACCACCTACAATGATTGGAGATGGTGAATCCATCAGGAAATCAGTTACAAATACGTGCCACACTTAGTGGCAATTATTTGAAACCGATTTTCATATGATTTCAGAACGTATTTACCATCGGCAATCCGATGTAAATACGTTCTGAAATAAGCCGTGTGAACATAGCCTAACAATGAGACTCTCTCAATATGATATTATTTGAATTGCCAAAGTAATTTTATCTTATCATATTGCATCTGCAGAGAAGATTATGTCGGGTCGTACTACTCGTCCTTTACATGTTCTGTTATGTGGACATCGTGTTTGTATCAAAAGAGGAGAACTTCATCACAGCGTTTCTAAACATTGTACTTAATATCACAATAGAAATATCAAATCAATAACGATTAGTCCTATATACTTTATACCCATGGGTTTACATAATTGTTTGCAGCTCCAGCATTAACGACAAATGTATTGGATATTTAAATTGACTTGTCTGAAACCATAGGGATTACATGAAATAACAGAATTAATCCATTATATTATACTGTATTCTATAGTGTATTATTTATGTGTTTTCTCTATTCAAGAATTTACCTGCCTTTCGTATTATATTGCTTTATTTATTGCACTTTTGGGACTTGCGTGCCTCCTTTACGAACTCTGAACTCACGTTACTGTGCTCTCACACTCCACTGGGTATTTAACAGGACGCTAAGGACCTGATGAAGTGCCAGTATATGGCAGGAAACGCGTTGTCTGCTCTCTATGAATTCATTTATTTGGTTTTATTATTAAATTAATATGCTCATAATACACTTACCTTTTAACCTTAGGAATCGGAAATCTGTAAGTCCTACCGAATGCCAGGCACGTTAAATGGGAAAACCCATTTAAGCCTAACAGCAGGGAATGTGATAAAAACGAAACATTGCTTATTGCTAAATCTGCTCCCAACCTGCTCTAGTGATCCATAAAAGTTCTTATTTACTTTTTTCCAATAACCATGTCACATTTACTCACATGATCCCTGCAACCAATCACTGGCCTCAGCGGTAAAGCTATCATGTATGGCACTGAGGACAGTAATTGGCATCAGTTATCATGTGGATGCATGTGCTGCAGCAAATGTCCTCCTGCCACTCATGGCCGCAGACAGTGCACCATGAGTGGTAGGAGAGTTAATAGGTGAGTAATGGTTATATTCTATTACATTTACTGCTGTTAGACTCATTTCTCCCACAACTCTTAACTCAAGGAAGACAATTCTCACTGACAAGTGAGCTACATGGAGCAGGAAACATCAGCCTACACGGAATGCTCTAAAAGACTAAAACTGGAATACTAGATAGTTTTATGTGGCTAGTCACACTTAGAAACATGCCACCAAAAATTCTAAAGATATATTTAGAATAAAATCCTGAATTAAATATGTTTTTTTTCTGATAAAAGATCTATTTCAAACCTAGGCCAGCTGGTGACCAGCTAAAAGTGAAGTTCCAGGAGCTGTTTTCTACCCATAAAACTTCAGGTGGCTGCACATTTCCCAGAGGAAATGTAGTATTTCATGGCACCCAATTTAAATGCAAACACATACAGTGAAGGAAATAATTATTTGATCCCTTGCTGATTTAGTAAGTTGCCCACTGACAAAGACATGAACAGTCTATAATTTTAAGGGTAGGTTAATTTGAACACAGAGATAGAATATCCAAAATAAAATTCAGAAATTCACAATGAATAAATTATATAAAAATGTATTTGCATTTTGCTGAAAGAAATTAGGTCTCCTACCAACCATTAAGAGTTCTGGTTCCTACAAACCAGTTAGATGCTCCTAATCAACTTGTTACCTGCATTAAAGACAGCTGCCTTAAATAGTCACCTTTATAAAAGACTCCTGTCCACAGACTCAATCAGTCAGACTCTAAGCTCAACAACATGGGCAAGACCAAAGAGCTTTCTAAGGATGTCAGGGACAAGATCATACACCTGCACAAAGCTGGAATGAGCAACAAAACCATAAGTAAGACAATGGTGAGAAGGAGACAACTGTTGGTACAATGGAAGAAAAAAGAAGAAATAAAAAATGACTGTCAATCGACATCAATCTGGGGCACCATGCAAAATTTCAACTTGTGGGGTATCCTTGATCATGAGGAAGGTGAGACATCAGCCTAAAACTACACCGGGGAACTTGTTAATGATCTCAAGGCAGCTGGGACCACAGTCACAAAGAAAACCATTGGTAACACATTATGCCATAATGGTTTAAAATCCTGCAGTGCCCGCAAGGTCCCCCTGCTCAAGAAGGCACATGTGCAGGCCCGTCTGAAGTTTGCCAATGAACACCTGGATGATTCTGTGAGTGATTGGGAGAAGGTGCTGTGGTCAGATGAGACAAAAATTGAGCTCTTTGAGTCATAGGCAACATTTCTCGTCCTCCAAACGGCGAGTTGAGTTAATGCTAAAGAATACCGTCCCCACTGTCAAGCATGGAGGTAGAAACATTATATTTCGGGGGTGTTTCTCTGTTAAAGGACTACTTCACCGCATCATGGGAGAATTGATGGTTGTCCTGAGTGACAACCTCCTTCCCTCCGCCAGGAAATGGGTCATAGCTCGGTTTTCCAGCAAGACAATGACCCAAAACATACAGCCAAGGCAACAAAGGAGTGGCTCAAAAAGAAGCATATTAAGGTCATGGAGTGGCCTAGCCACTCCCCAGATCTTAATCCATTAGAAAATTTAAGTAGGGAGTCGAAGCTCTGAGTTGCCAAGCGTCAGCCTCAAAATCTTAATGATTTAGAGATGATCTGCAGAGAGCAGAGGACCAAAATTCTTCCTGACCTGTGCACAAACCTCATCATCAACTGCAAAAAAAAACGCCTGACTGCTGTGCTTGCCAACAAGGTTTTGACATTGATAGTATTAAGTATTTTCACCAGTGGGATTCAAATACTTCTTTTCTCATCATGCAATGCAATTAAATTTACATTATTTTTACAATGTGATTTTCTAGATTTTATTTTTGATATTTTATCTCTCAATGTTAAAATTAAACCACCCTTAAAATTATAGACTGTTTATGTCTTTGTCAATGGGCAAACTTACAAAATCAGCAAGGAATCAAATAACTATTTCCTTTACTGTAAGGCCATGTTCACACGGCTTATTTTGGGACGGATTTGGTCCCGTATTCCACGCCGTATTGCGCAAAATATGCCGCAAATCCGTCCCAGTCATTTCGGTGAATCCACAGTTGGTTTATCATAGGATTCTTATGGGATTCCATTTTCTCTTCTCCCCGTTGCGAAATACGGCGTGCGGGGAGAAAAGTGACATGCACATTATCCCGGCGGGATACGCGCCGTGAATAATGGTTGTCTACGCAGCAGGTGTAATTGCGGGCGAAATCCGTCCCCGCAATTACGCCAGCAATAAGCCATGTGAACATAGCCTAAGACATGGTCAAATCAAGCCCTCCAGAGTGGAGGCCAGACTGGTTAATAGAAGGATAGCACAATGCCAATACAGATTTGGTTTGAACATATTAGTCTACCTGCTAGTGATATTTTGCATATGAGCAGTTGCCGGGCATCATCACCCTTGTATGCCCTGGTTTACATCTGTGCATGGCTTACTTTCCTTACTTACCTTTTTTTTTTTTTGTAACAAATCCGTTGTACAGATCCATTGATACAATGGACAGTTTTGTTTCCATTTACATCCATTTATTTCCAATAGAAACTGATCTGTTTTATGCACAGAATAATTAATGCATCCATTAAATGGATGTAAAAATGAGTTCAAGCCGTTACTCGTCCATTGGTATCCATTTTCCCACTGAATTCAATTGTAATGAAGGGTTCCTTCGAGTCTGTCAGATTTTCAGAGGTTTTCTTTTGGTTTTTTTTTTTTTGGGAAAACAATATCGCAGCGCGACTGAATTTCCTTCTCTTTATGCCAAGATCTTACTGTGTCCTCTTAAAATCACTTCTTTATTCCATAACGTTAAAATATAGCAGCGACACAAAATGCACTTGTTTATGCGTCGTTGGCCTTTAAGACAGCGTGACAGAAAGGAGCCAAACTGAAGCAAACTGAAAGCCAAAAAACCCCATACAAATCCATAGGCGACCGTTCTTTTCCGTTTTTCTGATTCCAAAACAATTTATAACGGAAAGTCAAAGTTGATGTGAACCAGGTCTAAGAGGTTTGTTACTCAGTCATGTCTGTAACTAATAGGATAAAGTAAAGGGCAAATGAGTCCATCAGGATTTTTTTGGTGTTCATATGAAAACAGGTCTGGCACTGTTGCTGTAGCTTATATAAAAACAGAAGCCATGATGATACTGTGCTATTGGGAAAGAACCAAATATCTGGTGCTTTTGCAGAGATCTCCTTTTAAGAATTCCAACCTTTTTTCTCTGACAAGCCAAGCTATTTATTTATTCCATAAGTGATAAACAGAACAAGTCCATAATAAGAAAGCAAAATAAAAATGTAATATAACTATTCTTGTCAGGTAGGTGCTCTAAATGAACATCAACGCAGCCATACAGATTTTTTTATTTAGTGTAAAAATAGCATTGGGACATGGCCTTCCATTGTATATGGAGTTCTAAGTTATGTAACGTTATATAATTATTCACACACACTATTATATTATATTTATTATATTTATATATTAAATATATATATATATATATATACTTTATTATATATTACAGTACACACACACACACAACACACAACAGTTGAAACCAGAAGTTTCAGTACATCTATTTATAAAGACACCAGTATTCTGTTTTTTCTCACTATCTGACATGAATATCACAGAATAAACCTTACCCTTTTCAGGTCAATTAGGAACCAATTTATTTATTATTTGCAAATGCCCAGATAATGAGGGAGAGATTAATTTTTTTAAAGGGTGTTTTCTATTAATTTCATGCAAAGTCAATAAGTTTACATACATGCTCATTAGTAAGTTTTGGTTGCATTGCCTTAAACTGATGATTTAGTGTCAGATTCGTTTTGGAAATTCTTATAACAAACTTCTCACAATAGTGGTAGGAATTTTGGCCCATTCCCTCTGACAGATCTGGTTGTAACTGAGCCATGTTTTGTATGTCGCCTTGCTCGCACCTGCCTTTTCAGGTTTGCCCATAAATTGATTGATTGATAACAAGCCACTCCAAAACATTGACTTGGTTATCCTTAAAGAGTACCTATCTCCTTCAGACAAACCTCATGATTTAACAGAAGATAATATTACAAACTCATTTCTAATATAAGCTTCATTCACAGGAAAACCAAAGCATTTACCTGTATTCAAGTTTCTTAAAAAAGTGCTGCCTTTAAGACAGCTCTGAAGTCGGGTCAAAGTCGGCACATGACTGCTTGATGGTGACAGTGTTAAAGTTCCTGTGCTGGGTGAGTCCACAGTGCAGGGGGGAGTCTAGCAAGTCTACATCTTGTGCAAACAGCAGCAGTGTAATACATCAGTGCCTGTGTGATTGGAGGAGGTGCCTGTTAGCAACAGGTAAACTGTCACTGTTTCTAAGGACTCTGTCTACACTGCCACAGTAAAAAAAACGACGGAAAACTTCTCCCATTGACTCTATTGTAAAAAACCTGTCCTGCTGTATACACTGAGCTTCTTTTTTTTTTACTGGACTTCTTTTGCAGCATGTTCTAAAAAAAACGCCAGAGCCGGGCAGAAAATTTTTTTTTTTTTTTAACTACAGGAGTCTTTGGAAAGCGCGACGTCTTTTGGCACGTTTTTTGCACTGCGATTTTTTTTCAATGTAAACCCACCAGGAGACCCAAGTCCACTCATATAGTGGGTGGTTACTTAAAGGTTATATCTTATCAACAATCTGCATAAAGTGTCTGATGTCTATTGTTTGTACATTTCGTAATAAAATGATCATGCTTTGGCCGCTACCGATTTTGCCGGAATCCATAATTTTTTTTAGAAAAAAATAAGTTTGTTTTTTTTTTTTGTTTTTTTTTTAAAGATTTTGGCGCTAATAAAGTTCTCTGGCTTCTGATGCTAAAAATACGCTTTTTTTACGGTTTTTTTGGAGCTAAAATCTTCAAAAACCAGATTTTTTTTTTGCTGCAAAAGCGAAATAAGTGTGTCAGAGCCAAATTCCGTTTTAAAAACCCACAAAAAAACTTAAAATATTATTTTTAGTAAACTAAAGTGAGATAACTTTAATAGCGCCATAAATACTGTAAAAAAAAAAAAATATATATTTTAGTGACAAAAGCGAGATGAATTCGCTTAGTGGCCAAAATCCGTAAAATGACTACAAGATTACATATAAATGCAATAATGTACTTTCCATCCCCTTTTGAAGGGCGGGGTTTCATCAATGGGCTATATTTATGCAGACATTGAAAACCAGAAGGCAAGCAAAAAACGTTGGGTTAATAAATGCGACCAAAAAATGCAAATCGCAACAATAAACGGTGTTTTTTTCAATGCTTTATGTAAGGCAGGGGACAGAAAACTGTTTATTTGGCTTTCAGATCGTTTTTTTTGTCAACTGCACTGTAGGACATAGCCTTAGGTGTGCTGCTGTGCCTCTGCTGTTCTGTATGTAGTGAGGAGACTCTGCATCCCCTGCACTGTTGGTATCCCAACAGACTGATTAAGATTCCTGAGTTACAAAGTGAAAATAAAACCTGTTTCCCTGTAAAACGGAGGGAAATCCTCTGGATTGCTAATGACATGTATTTGAGAAAAGTCTTATAATTTCATCTACTAGGTGTTTGTGTGGAGGTGATAGGTACTCTTTAAGCCACTTTGTAACCAGTTTGGCAGTGTGCTTCTGGTCATTGTCCATATGGAAGACCCATTTCTGCCCAAGCTTTAACTTCCTGACTGATATCTTGAGATGTTGCTTCACTATTGCCACATAATCTTCTTTCCTCATAATGCCATCTATTTTGTGAAGTGCACCAGTCCCTCCTGCAGCAAATCTACCCCTCAACATGAAGCTGCCACCCCCGTGTTTCACAGTTGGGATGGTGTTCTTAGGCTTCCAAGCTTTTTCCTCCAAATGTAACAATGTCATTGTGTCCAACAGTTCACAATTTTAGGTTTTGTCAGACCACACCTGGCATGTCCCCCAAAAATTTAGTCTTTGTTTCTATGTACTTTGCAAACAATTAATCAGGCTTTTATAGGTTTCTTTTGGTGTAATGGCTTCTTCCTGGCAGAAGGGTGGCCTTTAAGCTCATGTTGAGACAGTAATCGTTTCACATATGGGATAATGGCCACTATCTTACCAGCTTCCGTCAGCTTCTTCGATTCAACGAGGTCTTTTGCTTTTGGTCTTGGTTTGATGATGCCACACTGTCGGCACAATAGCACATCCTATCTCTGCGACACAGAACCTGTCTCTTCCTGAGCGGTATGATGGCTGGACATTCCCATCTTGTTTGTACTTGGTCTATTATTGTTTGTACAGATGAAGTGGCACGTTCAGGTATCTGAAAATTGCATCCAAGGATGTTCCTGACTTGTGCAAGTCCAAAATTCTCGTCATGATATCTTGGCTACTGATTTTCTTGAGACTTTTCCATGATGTAACTCATAAGTAGTTGTGTTTCCCGTGTGCTTTGATTTACAAAACTATCAGAATCACCTCCAAAGACATGGACATCTCAGATGGTCTGTTCCAAATTATTTAAAAAGCATAGTAATCTAGTTGTATATTACAATTTGACTTTGTAGAAGTATTAAAAAATGCCTTAATTTTCTCTAATTTTGGCATTTGGCAAATTATAAATATTCTGGTAATCCTAACTGGACCTAAAAACAGGTAAGGTTTATTCTGATTTTCATGTCAGATAGTGAGAAAGAATAAACATGCATATGTGTCTTTTTATATAGTGTATGTAAACTTCTGGTTTCAACTGTATATGTTTGTGTGTGTGTGTGTGTTTATATATCAAATCCCTGCTGGAACCAAACCTGTGTTTTTTTTTTCTCTTTATCAATGCACAAACCACATAGAGGTTTCTTTTTTGATTTATTTGCACTTTTGACAAATTTACTACGGAGTACAGAGGACAAGAGTAGAATGACAGCACCTGGGGTTTGAACACTCAGTAGCTGCCTGAGATGAGAAATGATGTCTGACCATGTCTGACCAGGAGTGAGGATCTCTCAGCCCTGGTCGTATCCTCTGGAGATGAGCTGTAAACACTGGATCACTAAAAGAGCAGCTAAATCAAAAACGGTGCAGAATTTTTAATATTATGAATGGAGTAAAAATGTTTGTTATTTCATTTGCAAGCTTCCCACATCAATTTTACTTTGTGGCAAAACCCCTTTAAGAGAACTTTTAGCAGTACCTGTTTCTCTTTGGTCACTTACTCCTTCCTTCTCCATAGGCTTTAATGGCTCCATAGACTAACTTTAATTAGCTCACCCAAGACCTCGGTGAGCTAATCCATCGAGAGCATTAGCAATTTTTTACATAATGTATGATAAATTTAGTGGCGAGAGGAAGGAGCCTGATAAGCGTCTCTGACTATACATTACAAAGTTGCTTATATTTGCATGTGCTAATGATTTCTGCAGCTTCTTGAAATATTAGTGGCCATTTAAAGCAATTGGCAACCAGACAATATACTGAGGTTGTCAGATTTATTTAAATATATAATAAGCTATTGCTGCCCAAACACAACGAGAAAAAAATCCATACTTGCCTTACACCTCTGATCCAGCAATGGCTTTGCAGAGTATCTTCCCAGTCTTACGTTTTCTTCTGGTCTCCAGCTGAACAGGACGTCACCGCCGATTTGCTGCAGTGGTCACTTGCTATTGCCATATGTCACCATTCTGAGCTGTACACATCTAAACAATGATTGTGAGGTCAGTGGCATATGACCACTGCAGTCAATCAGCGGCTGCAGCCGTGACGTCCTGTTAGGCCAGAGACAGGAAGAAACCAGAAGACCAGGGAGAGACTCTGTAGAGTCAGCGCTGGATCAGAGTTTAGGAAGGGTGTATGTGTTTGTTTTTTTTATTTTATTTGGGTCGCATTAGCATATAATTACATTTTAAATGAAGTGGACAACCCCAAACAGTGTGTGATATGGCTGCCCATAACTTTAAAGGGTCACTTATTTTTCAATCTGGATGAGGAGGAAGGGGAGTATTTTTATTGTATTTGAGTTGCAAATAAAGTGGACAAGCCCTTTAAGTTCAAGCTATGCTTTGCAGGTCCATTCTGTTTTGAATAGAGGTCCCCGACTAGACATCCTTATACCTCAGAGAATTTTTTTAAGTGCTTGTCTTGATGGTAGAAAATATATATTTGAATAGTACTAATAATACATTTCCCTGAAAGAAAATCAGAACATTTTGCGTTTATTCATACTGAAGCTTTATAATTGGTGACTTATCACATTTCCACTGTCAATCAGCAAGCACAGCAGTCGCAGGGAAAAGAATCTATGTACGGGCATGCCTTTTTATGTAAACTATTTTATGGTCCAGCTTACTATTGCCAACTTCAGCTCTTTTCATATGGCACTTAAGCTATTTAAATGAGCAAAACGGGAGTGAGATAAGTGCCAAGCCACGAGTCAGCTATAATAAAAGCTCTGCTTTATATGAATGAATGAATGAATGATCAAACTAATGAAAATGCTCTCTAAACTCTATGACTTGTTTCCAGTTTAGACTCCACCATGACAGTAGAATTTATCCCTTTTAATTGGCTATAAAAATAATGTATACTCCTTATGGGAGGTTTAAAAATGCACCAATTTTGATTGTGTGTCCAAAACACACTGTATACAAGAATCTGTATATTCAGATTAGAATCACAGATGAGAGTTTAAAAATAAGCACACAAAAAATATCAGGGACCAATCAGCTTCTAAAGCAAAAAATCTAGGTGTTACATTGCGGTTTAGTCCCTAAATTTAAATTTAGCTCTACTCTCCCGTATGGTCAATGGAAACAAAAAAGGTAATGGATTTAAAAAAAAATAAAAAATAGGAGTAGAAATTTTAAATTTGTATAGACATGGGATTGTTTTTCCTTGATCTTCTGGGATCCATTCATGTTTTTGGAGAACTAATTATCCATGATAATAGATCTACTTTGTAATGAGATGATACAAAAGCCGTAAAAGTGGGCTGGCTTAGCAAATGTTCTATTAGGGCACATTATTGTCATAGAAGGTTCTCATATAAATCAGCCACTTGCAGATATAGCACATGTTTTTATATGTGTTATACTGCATCACCACTAACTCGTGTTGGGGAAATGGATGGGCCATAATCCCACAAATGAGATAAGAATGAACGGAGTCCTAATGCTGTATCCATCTACCATTTTTGGAACCTTCAATGTGGCTCTCCTGGCCATCGCAGCCAACTTTATTCATCAGGGAACCCATTGTCTTTTATTTCTTTACAAATGAAAACAAGATACTGATAGATATTCTTTTCTTCTTTGCCATTTTTTATTTTCTGATTGTAGATTTTTTTTTTATTTCTATATAGGAGCCTGTGAAAAACAGCAGACCCATTGACCTCTATAGGAGTGTTTTCTAGACATGCTCTGTGACCTGGGAAGAAGCCACTGTGCAGGGAGGGGAAGAGGTCACTAGCTCCTATTGTGAATGGTGGATCCTGTGTAATCTATACACAATGGTTTAAGTGTAATCCTGCCTGTGATTGATAATGAGGAGACCAATGGAAAGTTTTCTCTACAGAAAGGAGTGTCAGATATTATTAGGCCCTAGTGGCCAAGGTGAAAGCTGCAGGATTTCGTTATTTTTTTTGAAAATAAAGATACGGATATAAAAAAAATAAAAAACAACCAAAAAAATCTTTTAAAAATGTGTTTAACATAAAAACATGAGTTAAACAGGTCATTTTCTGATGATACATTCCCTTTAAATGGAGCCGTGCTGACAGTGGATGGTCAGGGGCCCCTCAGTTATTCATTATTGTTGTCCCTTCATGCTCAGGATCACAAGGTCGTCTAAGAGATTAGATATCTTCAAAGTGATGGTATATGCTATCTTATGCCATCACTTTTTGAAATGTCCAGAAAATAACCCTTTTAAGAATTTTCAGGATATAAACAGATAATAATAGCCTATCCTTAGGGCAAGCAATCTATGTACAACCAGTGTGGGGTCTGACCCCCTGTACACCTAAGATCAACAGAAAAGGACAAAAGTCACTGCTGGGTCAACTTAGACAGCAACACAGTGCAGACCATGTGGTTGTGTTTAACAGTGCAGAGAGGTACCATACAGAGCCACATAAATAAAAGAAAACCCTATCAGTACTGCAATAAAGGCAATCACAGCTCTGCTGATCATTGGAGTACCAGAGGTCATACCCCTACCGATCACATTTTTATCATCTATTCCAAGTATAGGCCATATATGTTATACCGAGGGAAACCCATTCTACCAAAAAAGCATGATGTTCTATGCTTCTGGCTGCTATCTCCACACATTTCATGGCTTTTCATTTTCAGCAATTTCAAGGGTTATTCCCAACTTATAAAGTGATGGCATGTCCCAGAGGTTAAATCTACACCTATCATGAAATGATAATATATCGTAGTGATATGCCATTATTTTATAAAATGGGAATAACCTATTCCCAAACACATGTCTAATAAATGGGGATCCCACCTATATCTAGGACAGGGATCTCCTGGCTCCCATCCTGCTTGTTGTAGAGGCTGCTGTAAATGGAGAGGTAGCCAACATTGCTTGCCTCTCTCTATTCACTTCTAAGTTTTTTGAGTTTTAAAAACATCCAAGCAATTGTTCTGGAGGAAGGTATGTTGTACTCGCATCTCTCATACATATATACTGTAGAATGAGAATAGCATTTCAAGCTTGCAAAATGTTTTTTTGGTTGAATTTTTTTTTTTTTTTGGTCGGGGGGGTGGACGGGGTGGGGGTTAGTGTCAGGCTTAAACCCACTATTACACATCACTTAAAAAGGACATGTTCCGGACATATCCGTTTTAGAAATTACCTGTATTCCCTGTAAAATAACAATTCTGGAGTATCTTCTATTGCTGGGTTGTGCTGTTCCTCTTTTATTCCTTCTACAAATGTATTAATAAATGTATTATTAAAAGTATTTTTTCAGCAGGTTTCACAGAGCCTACTCTTCATAGTCAGCTCCTGGTTTACACTTCCTGTTAAGGTTGCAACCGATTTTACAGTAGTGATTGGCATTTCTGCTCTGTTATTCACTGTAGCATGTACACCGTTTGAGGGAGATTGGGGAATTGGAGAGGTTTTCTAAAGCTGGGCTGAAGGCTACGAGCTCAAATGGTTAAAGTTTGGCAGTATAGTATCAGTTTCAAGCTCCTTGCTGCGGATGAGTCAAAGCTGGTTGGGAATGCCACACCCTGGCAAGGGCTGCTAGAGCAGAGAGAGGTGGTCGGTAACCTAGGGAAGCTTGTGTACACAGGCAGAAGAAAAGAACTGCTCTAGAGCTGAAAGGTAGGAAAATCAGAAAAGTTATGTATTTAGTTAAAGGGATTTGCCACAAAGTAAAAATGATGTGGGAATCTTGCAAGTTAAATAATAAGCATTTTCACCATTCATCATTATTAAGAATTTGCTGCCTTAGTGATCCATAGTGTACTGCTAGTCTCCAGGGGATACGATCTCTGATCAGAGCTCCTCAGTCTTGCCGCACATGCTCAGACATCACCTCTCCTCTCAGGCAGCTACTGTCAGTCTCTTCCCTGTTTAGTAATCACACACACTCACTGCTGAGGGACTGTTGAACCCCAGATGCTGTCATTCTATCTCCTGCCTCTGTATTCCTTTAGTAATTAGGCAACAGTTTGCAAATATATACAAAGAAAAATTAAACATCAATCAGGTGTGTGCATTGAGAAAAACAAAATCCATGTTTGGCTCCTGCAGGGATTTGAACCTAGGACCCCTATGCTAAAAGGCAGAAGTGCTAATCACTCAGCTACATTGTAGCTATTCACTGCTCTGTACATAAACAGACCTTTGTTTGACTAGAGTGAGCACACTGTGGAGAAAGGCATGGTGATGTCAAGCCTGCTGGTCACATGATATGCAGTTCAAACAAATTATACACGTCCCCTTTTGAGCACACCGAAATCTGAAGCAAAAACCATTTAAAAGTCTTTGATTAGCGTTAAACATATAAGCAAAGGTAAACTAATGTGGTGTGAAAACCCCTTCAGAGCTGGGTGGAAATAATAGATGAGAACTAATAAATACAGCAGTAACGTTGGAAATGCAGAAAATGGAAATACATACAAATAAAAAAACATTTACTTGGAACAGCTTAAACTAATACACTAAACTCATACCCAGCAGTTTACAGATTGGTAGCAGCTTCCAGCAGACTGACTTTACTACTGTAAATGGTAACAAAGAAATCTATGGCACAGACACAACAAAACTTAATGAGCAGATTCATCTAGTTAGCCGATTTCCCCCTCTCAAGCGCTCCTTGTCAGTACAACTTCAGCAGTTCTTAATTATCCATATGTCGCAGTGTTTCCTTTCAACAAATGGAATGGTTCTTGTAGGGCCTTAATCCTGCTATTTGCAGACAGTAGGCCTGTTAGGGAAGAGTGGATGGGGTGAGCTGGGCTGCTGGCCAAGTCTGGAGCAATATGCCATGTGTGCAGTACACACTATGTCTGACTTCTGACAGGGAGCTGGTTCTCCTCACAGGCAAAAATGATCATCAAGATCCTGCACTGAATAAAGCAGCTCACTAGACACTTGCCAGCTTCTAGGAAAAAAGAAATCGAAATATCTTCATACAACGAGTGCCATGCTGGTAGGTATATCTGCTGTTCCTAGATAGGCAGCAGCTACTAAGTCAAGGTTGTAGATCAGGTTTTCTAATGATAGGTACAGGTAGATTATATTGAAACAAAGGCCTCATACACATGGCTAAGCTCTTTGCCCGAGCCTGTCTGGCTCCTTTGTATAACACTGTACATCCTTATTCTAGTCAATGTTTCTATGAAAGAAAACTTCCTAACAAACTGTATCTAAAGGAGCATGCCAAAATTAATTTTTCTGCCAGATTCATATCTGTGTGCCATTCAAGGCCTTCAGAGGTAGAGTAGGACTCTATAGAAACTCTATGGCAAATGGTTACGCACACCTGGGGAATATTGATTACTAGTGGGTGCAAGATGGAAAAGGCCATTAAAGGGGTTTTGCCAAGAAGTGATTTCCTGACCTAACAGGCTGATACTCCCCTCTTGAGCTTTGAAAAAAAAAGGGGCGTTGTGTTTCTGTGTTTAAAAAAAACAAGTACCTCCTCTGTGATGTCATCGCTCCACCTTCCATGCACGTTCCCGAGGCTGATATTCAGTCTCTGTAGTTGAGCAAACATTGTTTGCCTAATCCACAGGGGATAACTGTATTGTGCACAAGCTATACAGGTTTTGTTTTCTCCCTCTTATCTGCTCAAGAGTAAAGATAAGCTACAAGCAGGCAGCTTCACTGACTGCAGAGATGGGGGGGGAGGGCTGAGCATTGAGCGTCTGCATGTTTACTGAGATAATTACATTACAAGCAGTGAATTCTTTATACAGCAGACACAGCCTCTGACACAGAAACAAAGCTAGTGCAGATGCCCAGTAAGTAACTCTGCTTTTTTCTTCCCCTCCCTTCAAATCTCGTTCCTGTGTCCTGCCATTAGATAAGTGCAAACAATGCAAGCTCGGCCAGAAGCTTGCCAGATCAGCTCCTGGTTGTAGCTAATGTAAACAGTCAGGAAACTAAGGGCATCTAAGTCAGACTGCAGGCTTCACTTTTGTTAATCACATATATTTAGAAAAGTGATTAAATACCCATTTTGAAGGATCCCACGTCAACATCCCAGGTCCTGTTACTAGTAAAAAGAGATCCACTGCACAGCAAATGAAATTGCTTAATAAGAAATAAAGAATTTTATTTAGCCAGAGGTATGGATCAACTACACAATCATAGAATTTAGAAAATCATACTCAATAAATGTTGTACAAAAAATTAAGTATATAGAAACCAGATGTCATAGGAAAAACGACGTTTCGGCAGTTGCCTTTATCAAGTAACATCTAAAATGAGAGATGTTGGACAAAGATGTTGTATACGTGTACCAAACAATATAGGCTGCTAAAGTAGTACCATTTCTACGAATGGCAGAAGTAGACTGTGAATGAAGAATGCAGAAGTCCATATGATGTCGGCGCTGGGTATATAAAAGGCGCCTCTCCTGCATCTCCGGACGTCTTGTCCTGTTCCCTCGTACCTCGATTCATTCTTATATACCCAGCGCCGACATCCTATGAACTTCTGCATTCTTCATTCATAGTCTTCTTCTACCATTTGTACTATGTACCTCACCCCAGCCTACTTTAGCAGCCTATATTTTTTGGTACACGTATACAACACCTTTGTCCAACATCTCTCATTTTAGATGTTACTTCATAAAGGCAACTGCCAAAACATCGTTTTTCCTATAAAATCTGGTTTCTATATACTTAATTTTTTGTACAACATTTATTGAGTATGATTTTCTAAATTCTATGAATTGTGTAGTTGATCCATACCTCTGGCTAAATAAAATTCTGTATTTCTTATTAAAGGGGTTTTGCCACGATGTAATGTTGACGTGGGATCCTCCAAAATGGCTTTTTAATCACTTTTCTAAATATATGTGATTACAAAAATTGCAGTCTGAGAGAGCTACAGCCTTCTTTACATGACCTTGGTTACTTCAAAGCTTCTATTAGATACGACCTGACAAGAGCTGCTGTCTGCTGGCCGGGCTTGCGCAGAGAGAGCTTCTTATCTGATGAGACTGAGCTGCAGAAGTTTTTAAGGCACTGGGTAGCAATATGTTTTCTTTTGTATACAGAATAAACTAGTTGTAGTGTGATTAGATCCCTGCTTTATCTGATGACAGAGAACATGAAGGAGCTTTCAAGCTGCTGAGGAGAAAAGCTGTTGTCTTTTGTATACAGAATCCACAAGTTGCAGTTTCATTATTTCAGTGAACATGTCACAGGATCCCTTATGCAGCTCGTGCTCTGGCTGTGTGCGTCTCTCTCTTTTTTTCGCTCCGTGGTTTGTTTACATAAGCTTCTTAGCAGATAAGTCTCCTCCTGACAGTGCAGTCTGAGGCTGTGTCTTGCTGTATTTAGAATCCACTCTTGTACTGTTTATTATTTCACTTAAGTTTTGAGACGCTCCCTTGGATTCCTCACTCCTCACTGGCCCCCACCCTCTCTCCCCTGCAGCTTCATGACTCAGCGTGATTTGTTGACATTCTGCCTGTGCTAAGGAGAGAGGTAAGAAACTTTTGTCTCGGCAAATCCCCTTTAAGCAATTGCACTTGGTGTGCAGTGGATCTCCTTTTACTATGCATAAGCCTTAGGCTGACCATAGATGGCCATATTTCCTATTGAATGAAGGCAATAGCCGTCTTCAGAGCCCTTCTTGGTGTTGCGGTGGTTACTGGTTAAACAATATCATGCTAGTGTTACCTCATTGCAGGTCGACTCCTTGTGTTGTTACATATATATTAAGGCATTAATATGCTGAGGAGCACCTGTTGCAATTCCTGACATATTCATTTTAGTAAATACTTCTGTTTCCTGTGAAATAACAATTCTGAAGCATCTTCTCTTCTAACTCTGTGGTGTACTGTTCCGCTTTCATTCCCTCTAGAAATGTATTACTGAATCTGACATCTGGGTGTTGCCAATTAGGGGGTGTCCCTGCACAGTGACATTGTCCAATCAGTGCTGACAATAAATGTACAGGGAAACTCCCCCCTGAAAACTACAATAGTAACACCCATCTGACTGATTCAACATTAAGGCCGTGTTCACACGGCTTATTTCCGACGGATTTGTGCGCCGTATTGAGCGCACAAATCCGCCGTGAATAAGGGGCGGGACGGGGGCGGGGCCGGAGCGCGGCGGGGGCGCCGCTCCCGGCCCCATAGACAATGCATTGTTTACGGCGCGTCCGCGCCGTAAATAATGTGCATGTCACTTTCTCCCCCCGCGGCGGATTTGCCGAGCGGGGAGGAGCGACGGAATCCACTGTTCTCTATGAGAGCAGTGGATTACCGTAATGACTCCGACGGATTGGCGCCGTATTGAAGCGCAAATCCGGCGCGGAATACGGCGCCAATCCGTCGGCAAATAAGCCGTGTGAATGGGGCCTATTTTTCAGAGTAGCATCGCAACAGAGAATAAGAGAAGATGCTCCAGAATTGTTACTTTATAGGAAACAGGAATATTTACTAAAATAGACATGTCAGGAGACGTCAGAAGTCCTCTTTAAAGGGTGTTCACATGAATGCTGTTCAGCGTTTAAAGGTCCGGTCATAGTTTACTATGAGCCAACCATCTCAGAAAATGGGGAGAGCAGTACTTGCATCCCTCATTCCTATTTATTTCTATGGGAATTCTTCATATAGCTGCTCATGGGAACACTACTTTAAAGGGAATGTGTCATCAAAAATGAATTATTGTTTAACTCACGTTTTTATGTTAAACACATTTTAATAATATTTTGTTATATTTCTTTTTAATTTTTCATATCGCTTTCAATATTTTTTAATAATTCTTGTCCTGCAGTTTTCACTTTGGCCACTAGGCCTTGTTTGCACTGCTTTAACAGCAGTCAGAGAGATGCTTTACAGCAGCTTCATGCACATAGGAACCATAAGACTGTTTCTGTCCCATAGACTTCAATAGGGAAGTTTTCTAGTCATGCTGTGTGACCTAGGAAGATATCACCATGCAGGCAGGAGGGGGCTGAGAGCTGTGACTATCTCCTCTTGTGATCCTGTGTTATCTATTCACACTGGTGTCTCCTTTCAGTTTGACCCTGCTTGTGTTAATAATGAGCAGACAACTGACAATCTTTATCTATAGGACAGGAAGTGTCAGACTGTTATTAGGCTTAGTGGCCAAAGTGAAAACTGCAGGATTTAAGAAATATTAAAAAATACTGAAACTGATATGGAAAATTAAAAATAAATATAACCAAAAATTCTTAAAAAAGTCATTTTTGATGACACATTCCCTTTAAGTGTAATCAGCCCTTCACACATACTGGGAATTCTATACAGGATCTGTCTTCATTAGGAATAAACTATAGTGCATAGCAATAATGCTCAACTGGTGGTTGAGGGCCTGCATGAGGCCCTCATGGGCCAGATCTAAATATAAGCCATATTACAGAATGCTCCAATGTGGAGATATTCTGCAGTGCAGAGTCACAATTTAACCAGTGTGTTACATTCACTAAAGAAAAAAACAAGTTGCATTTTAATGCCAGTCTATGGAGGCCTACTCTAATAGCTCTAAAGGGCCATCTAATATATTCAGGTGATGACCTATACTTAGAACTGCACATCAATGTATGATTGTAGGGGGTCCAACTCCAGAATCTCTAAATTTAGCATTATGAAGGTTTTTTCAAGGCCAGTTATCACTGAAACGACAATTTCTACACATACAAAGAAGTCTACCCCAGAGGGACCCAATTAATTTTCTGAATTTCTTCTCTAATGTTGTATAGATGCTGGATAGCTGTTTGTGGGTGATGACGGTCAGTGTTCACCAGAAGACAGCTTCAAATGTTATCGAGTATTCCCCGTTAGCCCTGGTTGCCCCTACCTAACCATCAGAGGACCTGCTGAGAAAGGGCCAACTCACCCTATGGTGGTTATCCCTTAAAGTCTCTGCTTCTAAAAAGTAATGCATTTTTACAGGCACAGTAAAGTGAATGGGGCTTGGTGGCAGTACCAAGCACAACCACAACTGCATATACTGTATGCTGCTGAGCCTGGATAAACAGTGCAGAGGCCATAGAGCTCTAGTTGACCTGCTGCTCTGCTAATTGGTGGGGGTATTGGGGTTCAAACTCCCGCTCATCATACACTAGTGCCCTATCCCAAATCCAGTACAACCCTTTTATATGAGACAGAGCTATGCAAACTATAAAAAGTGCTGAGAAGAAGACTAGGTTGGGTCACCCAGACGACAAAGGCTACATACACTTGTATAAGATGATCGGCACAGCGCACATCACGCCTACACCTAATGAGCATGCAGTTCGTCTGTCAGGGGATTCTATAGGATACAACCACAATCATTTTACAGCCACACTTTCACTCACTCAGTCTCTATTTTGGCATTTCTTTAATCAACTTCAACAAATGCATATAAAACCCTGGAGTCAGACAGAAGTTAAAAAAAGCCAAAAGAGGAGGAGTGCAAAAGTATATTCATACAAAGAGTAGAGCGTTAGCAGCTAGACAGGAAGTTTGGGGAGTAAAAACTCCTGGGATCTATCCTGTCCTATAATTAATCGTAAAACAAGCCACTCTCTGTTTAGAGGTAATTAAAACAATGCTGCGCGTTAACCTCTCTGCAGAGGTCTCCTAGCTGGAGGTGTTCAACCTATTAGAAGAAATGACGCCTAACATTAAATATACAATTTCTGCCAGTCTGTACTTGAACAAAACTTTTTGTGACCAGCTCTGGAAAGTAAATGGAACTTTCTATACCACCGTAAATTTGACGTCTCTTGACTTGTATTTTACCTGTCAACATTTCTGGAATAACTATGAAAAATCAGAGTACTGCCATCATTACCAGTTAAGAGGGGTGGCTGATCTCCAGTACGGACCTGGCATGCCTCCTAGAGGAGAACTGGTATGTGTGACAACAGTTTTAAAACATCCAATTTTTTATAAAATAACTAAAAATACTGCTGAAAATTTTTCTTGGTCTCTTGTACATAAAATGGAAACAGAGGATGATTGAGCTAAACTCAAAGGAAAAGTGGTGGATTTGTGCAACTACCCCACTTTTTGCTTACACTAGTTTTGATAAATTTCCCTTAATGTATTGTTCTAATAGTTGACTGGACTAAATTAGTTATATCAGACATTAAAGGGGATGTATCGTTTCATCAGTTCGTCTGTTTCATTGTACCTTCAGTTTCTCAGCTCCTCAAATCTAGGGGCGTTGCTTCCCCTCCCAGCTGGTTGTTTCTTAACTGAAGGGGGAAGAAATCACCCCTCCACCCCTTCACTCTTCATGCTCGCTCCCGTGTGTTTGTTTGAGATCAGTGGGAGGGGATAGCACATCCCTGTTCTCCCCCCTCTCTGTCTGAGTCCCCACGTCACTGTGTTGTTCCTCTCCCTATGCAGTCTTATTTTGTAAGAGCTGTTTGTTTACATACCATAGCCCTGCATTCAGTCTAGACAGTCTTCTATGAACTCAGAGCACTGATCTCTTCCCCTCTCACAGCTGGAGGTTTGTTACAGTTGAATCCAGTCTTCTATGAACTCATCCAGAGCAGCACAGATCTGTCTCCTTTCTATGTTTGCACGCATCAGCATTAAGCACCTGGCACAATTCTGCTGTTTTCTGATTGTAGAAGCAGCTGCAGTGTTACTGTGCAGCTGCTGGCTATGCAGAGTGAAATGTTGCCGGCCCCTTATTCTGAGTGAGAGAGGCAGGAATGCACGCTCCTGTGAATACAACCGGGAGCCAGACAGAATGTAAATTAGTAGAGCCGTCGGCCAATAAAATGAAAGGAGGTGGAATCCGACCGGCACTGGGGAGCAGTGTTTACAGAAAACGAAGATAAGGAAGACTGTGAAAACAAGACAGCTTTGCAAATAACATCCAATTGCAAAGTTGCTTGTTTTCACTGTCCCCTTATTCTGAAGACCATTTAATGTAATGATACAACCCCTTTAAAGAGGTATTTCATCTCAGATGTTATTGATGGGATTCACACCTATCTTGATTTCCCTGGCCCCTTCTTCCACATGCTGCTTGAGAAAGGCCACATTTTGATGCACTGGTGTTTTTTATACTCACTATGAAATAAATTTATCCCTGCTTTTATGCTGTCGTCCAGATACCTTTACTTTGGATTGCTTGGTGGTGAGTACAAGGCTTGCTCACTTATTGGACGGACTCTGCATCCTCATCAGGTCTATGTGGACATTAGTGCTGTTCCTATTTTTTTGGTTTTTACATTAAATGAACTAGATCACACCTACTTTTGATGACTGGCTGATTTAAAAAAAAATTTCAGGGTCATTTAATGTTCTCTAGTTCAAACCTGCTAGCACCAAATGTTAAACTGAGCTGACTTGGAGGAACCAACATCTTCTGCCGCACTCTCTGTGGGATTTCCATCTTGGAGGCATTTTAATTGTTAGTGACTTTTCAATGCATCTTATTTTATTCAGTTAATTTCTCACAGTTCTGTCACAAACATTGACTCCCATTTCCACCTGTATGTTTTTAATGTCAATGCACGTTAACTGTTCTGTCCCCACATGAGGCGAATGAAGGTGTAACTGGCTGGTGGGTAGTGACTGGAGACTTTCCTACCTTCGCATCCAGAATGTGGAGCAGACAGGACCAGAGCAAACACAGCTTCCGTAGATTTAGATGCAATAACACGGTGATGTGAAAACAGAAGTTGGTTTATTCACCTTGAATACAGCTATAATCACTGATACAGAACTGTGTTTATCTCTGAAGTAGCATAAACCTTGGTGCAGTTTGTTGCTGCTGCTGTGATGCTGCTGGTCAGAAATTGATGCTTCTGCTAGCCTAAACATGTGCTCCAGTCACAGTAAGATGCTAAAATGGCAGCTACAGGAAGTAAACACACACCCACATTGACAAAACTTTATGAACAAAGACAGAGGGAGCACAAGTAAATTCTGATCAGCAGACGGCAGCTCAGCAACAATATGGAAAATAAATAACTGAATAACAATACCTATAACTGAGGAGAACAGCACATTAACCATTTTCTAGACGTATTGCTTTGAGTTTTCTATCCTGACAATTTGACGTCATCCCTACTTTACCTGTAGGTTTTCCTTTTATAAACTCCCCATTTTATTTATGCTTACACCAAATTTTTACTCACACAGATGTCTGGAAACAATCAGCATCTTATACCTCACTTTGTTGGATTTCCTTCTAGAAGGTGTTTTATAAGCCTTTACATTAAAATAACTGACAACTTTTTCATTGGATGTTTTCCTACAATTAGTCAAATCACAGGTCTTTAAGCACTATTTCTTGTCTGCATTTTAAGCTTGTGCCCTTATTTGTTATAGAAATTACAGGGTGATTTTATATTTTTTAACATGACATTGAGTGATACCATAATTTTGCCATTTGCCATTATTCCAAATCATTTTTTTTCATTTATATGAGGTACAGTTAGGTCCGTATATATTTGGACACTGACACACAATTTTATTTTACCTGTTTACTGAAACATATTCAAGTTACAGCTATGTAACATGGACATAAATTCTAGACTTTTTGCTTTCTTTTGAGGGTATCCATATTAAAACTGAATGAAGGGTTTAGGAGTTTAAGCTCCTTAAAGGTGCTTTCACACAGTGCATTTTTTTAAATGGTTTTTGTGCAGTAATGTACAGCATTAATTCCTGTGCCTTTCTGCAAAAAAATAAAAAAATGCATCAAAAAAAGCATCCAAAAACGGACTGTGTAAAAGCACCCTCTAACATGTGCCACCCTGTTTTAGAAGGGACCAAAAGTTATTGGACAATTGACTCAAAGGCTGTTTCATGGGCAGGTGTGGAGAATTCTTTAGTTACGTCATTCTCAATTAAGCAGATAAAAGATCTGGCGTTGATCTGAGGTGTGGTGCTTGCATTTGGATGATATTGCTGTGAAGAAAACATGCTGTCAAAAGAGCTCTCCATCCAGGTGAAACAAGCCATCCTTAAAACGGCAAAAACAGAAAAAAAAACCATCTGAAAAATTGCTACAATATTACGAGTGGCAAAATCTACAGTTTAGTACATCCTGAGAAAGAAAGAAATGAACGCTTCAATGCAAAAAGACCTGGACGCCCACGGAAGACAACAGTGGTGGATGATTGCAGAAAAATTTCCATGGTGAAGAGAAACCCCTTCACAACAGCCAACCAAGTAAATAACATTCTCCAGGTTTTAGGCATATCAATATCCAAATCTACCATAAAGAGAAGATTGCAGGAAAATAAATACAGAGGGTTCACTAGATTGGACTTTGCTAAAAAATGTCTAAAAAACCCAGCAAGGTTCTGGAAGAACATTCTTTGGACAGATGAAACCAAGATCAACCTCTTCCAGAATGATGGACAGAAAAAAGTATGGCGAAGGTGTGGTACAGCTCATGATTCAAAACATACCACATCATCTGATGCAGCGTGATGGCTAGGGCATGCATAGCTGACAGTGGCGCTGGATCACTAGTGTTTATTGAAGATGTGACACAGGACAGAGGCAGCTGGATAAATGCTGAGGTGTTCAGAGACATACTGTGTGCTCAAATTCAGCCAAATGCAGACAAACTGATTGGTCGGAAGCTGAAAGTCTGAACTTCAACTGCATCTGAATTGTTTTGTTCAAAATTCACTGTGGTCATGTACAGAACAAAAATTTTAAAAATGTTGTCTCTGTCCAAATATTTATGGACCTCACTGTATATTTGGTGAAGCCAAAATGTTCGGCTATTAAACACACACTGATCTGTGTCATATCTGGGATTTGTAAATGTGCTATTAGGCAAAAAGACTGGGTGACAATCTGTAAGCGAGGTTATTCCCCATCATTAATAGCACCAGCACAGTGCCCAATTAACAGTGCTAGCAGTGCCCCATTATTATCAGTACTAGCAGAGAGGCCTTATTAATAATAGCCCTGAAGAGTCCTCATGATGAACAGTGCCAGCAGAATGTCCCTCAATGTTAGTAGTAAGAGCAGAGGGACCGCATTAATGCCAGCAGAGTACTCACTATTTTTATTAATACCAATCAGAATGCTTCCAATGATAAAGCCAGACAAAAGAACAAAATGAAAAGATGTACAGACCACCCTATCAGTGTTTCAAGTCACTAAAGTTTTATTTTGGCAATTTGAAGTAGCACAAACTGACAATTAAAGGGGTTGTCTCACTACATCGATTCATCTTACCTCAGTCCTGTTTCTTGAGTTTCATTTTTGAATTCACCGTTTACTGGCTACTACTGGCCTGCAGAGATGGGCTGCTGAGGACATCAGGTCTGTAGCTATAGCGACCTGAGGAGCTGATGCAGCCCATACAAGAGGGGATAGCTCAGAATAGGTAGGACACTGTTAATGGACATATATTGCAAAGTGACTTGTTTTTGCAAGATCTTTAACATAAAAGCAATCCTTGTAGTGAGACAACCCCTTTAAGTCTTTGGACCATTAAAGGTTGGGCACTCCTGTAATAGTGTGTGGTGTATGCAGTAACTACTCATCTATGACCCCCAAGTTAAGACAATTTTGGGAAATTCCTTTTTATAAAGTTTCTAAGAAAATTAATCTGACACTATAGCAACAGTAAATACACTATTATTTAAGAACACCACAATACATATACATTATACTGCATATACAATTTAGGTCACTTTGCAAAATGTTTTTAAATTTTTACTTTTGATGGTAACCTAGCGCCACCTAGAGGTAAATAGCAGAATTACATCAAGAGAACACCTATATAAAACAAGGTTTTTTAAACATCAAACGAGATAATGGCAATTTCTCTAGTAAATACTGTGTTCATTCCATATGTAATAATGTAATATATTGTGTTATCTCTTCTGATCTAGATCTTTTCTGTTAAACAAAAAAAAAAAAAAAAGACCAACAAAACAACAAAAACAAGACAGTATGGAAAGGAAAGTACACAGTTGAGTGGCATTAGAATGACCAATTTCATGAGCTAGCTTGGTGGGTATATAAGGTGTGCAATATGCTGTCTCCAATTTATGAGAGGGAAAAAAATCTTCTTTTCCTAAACAAAAAACTAGAAGAGCAAATCAGTATAACTAAAACTTCTGCATAAGAGGGGGACTTTGCATCAAAGAAAAGCAATTAGGAGGTGCAATTAAAAGGTACCATTTGAAGGAACGAAAGCACAGACATTTCACTAGAGATATTGAGGATTTTAGAGAAAATAAGACATACATTTTTTTAATACCAACAGTCAGAGAAAGAAACCTTAAACAGACCTCTCTTTTACCGAAACGGAAAGAAGTAACAGTAAGGCTATGTTCACACGGCAATGACTGGGATGTATTTCAGCCTGTAATTTGCGCCGTACTGCGCTCAAATACCGTCGAAATACGTCCCAGTCTTTACGGTAATCCACAGTTCGTATTGAGAACTATGGATTACGTCTTCTCTCCCCGCTCGCACAATATGCCGCAGGGGGAGATAACTGACATGTCAATTATTCACGGCGTATATGCGCTGTGAATAATGAATGTCTATGGGGCCTGCGGGCTGCCGGCCCCCCCGCTCCGGAGCACACGCCGTAATTGTGGGCGAAATACGTCCCACTATTACGCCGTGATTAAGCCGTGTGAACCCTGCCAAAGAGAGGCAGAATTAGAGGCCGTGGCAGAGATGGGGCAGTAGACTATACCTTAGGGGCCGTTCACACTGCGTTTTTGGATCAGAAAAACGCATTAAAAAACGCAGCGTCGATCGGATCCTAAACGGATCCAACATGTATCCAACATGCAGCTGCATGTTTGAATGCAGCAGGATCGCACCCTACAGTTTTAAATAGGGCTCAATTCTTGGATCAGATTCGAAAGACCCGATGAGACACTCATCAGAGTTCACTCGTGTGAACGCCGATGCGTGTTTCAAGTTAAAAGCAATGTAAATCACATTGCTCATTATTAGATATGTTTGGGTCCGTTTAGGGTCCGACAGACGGATCCAAACACATATCTGAAAGCGTATGTTCACACGGACTCAAAATCCTGTGTGAACATGCCCTTAAAGAACACAAATCCTGTCCCCAGTAAGTTATCTCTCACTTACTGACTAATCCCCAAACAATCCACAACCTTTAAATGCCGCTGAATTCTGTTCTAGATAAGGGTCTCATTTGTACCGACCACAACATATAATTTGTTTGGTTGGGTGAAAGACCTGAATCTTTATGCTCAGAAATTTCACTGTCATTAGTTTTTAAAACCCAGGTATATGAGATAGTGTGCAGAGCTAGGGAACCCACTGGATTTACTGGGTGATGTTAGACTATTAAATAATCTGTCTGAAATGGACACCAGGGAGGCAGATATGGGTCCCTTTACCACCTTGAGTAATAAAAGTACAACTCTGCCACCAGGGAGTGAACTATCATATGCTGATATCTTTTTGGAACTGACAACAAAGGAACTGGAATATTTGCATGTAGAAGGTTTGGAATGGAACTGCACTCAAATCTTTGGAGGAAGATAAAAATATAGTTGTGAAGCTCTCCGATAAGGGTGGAGAGGGGGGGGGGTGTAATATGGTTATCAAGGATGCCTCCCAATGCCTTTAGATGTGTTCAAATATCCTCAGTGAAATGAATTGCTATGACGTCTTGACACACAACCTCACCGATAAATTCAAAATGTAGTTGAAAGAGAACTAGGTAACAGCTAAGGCATCCAATTTGTGGATAGATGTGGAGTAATTGTATGGGGTTTGAAGGCCACAAGTAGTTTTCATAGTATTTGAGGTTGCCAATAATGTTCCCATAATGAGTTGGTGTTACGGTTGTTGGAGTTAATACTGACTTATTTATTTTTTTCACCTTTATTGTTAAGTTCTTCCACCAGCTCAGGGGCACCGCTATGGGTAGTGCCTGTGCCCCGGTATATGCAAATTTGCTCCTGGGAAGGTGGAAAGACAATCTTGTTTTCAGTGAAACCAACAGCTTAGGCACAGAGGACATTGGTCTATGGACATAATATTCTGTTTCTCTGGAATGGCCCCCCTGATAAATTTAAAAGGTTTGTGGAATATCTGAATGATAATGACCAAGGCTTGAAGTTCACCTATGTAATTAACCAGTTTTGCCCTTACTTGACATCATGATTAGAAAGACTGGTCTGGATGAACTAGAAACCAATATTTTCAGGAAGCCACAAACTCACTTTAAAGATGGGAAAGCAGCTACCCATTATCACTGAAGCGGGGTATACCCAAGGTGCAGCACCTCAGAGTAATGAGGAACTGCTCTGCTCCCAGAGAGTTTAAGAGACAGGCGGATGTCTTTTGGTCATGCTTCTTGGAGAGAGGCTATCCGGATGCCATTTTAGGATCAGCTTACAGATCTACATCTGAGACACCCAGGGAGCCTCTTTGATCCCAAAACAAACAATGGAAGATCAGTTGGATTATTATTTAGTCTTATAGAGACATATGATGGTGCTGCTGAAGCAGTGCAAAGTCAACTGATACAACAATTCAGCCATGATACATGGTTAAATCAACCTGTCACATTATGTCCCCCTTGCTGAGGGCAGCACAAGCTAATGACAGAGATGCGGTTTCCAGCGCTGTGTCCCTTATTCTGTAAGATGTTGGAGTTATAAAGCATTTAATTAGCAAATCTGGCAGTTTTCAGCCAGAAAAGAGTCCGCTGTCTGAAAGAGTAAATTTTAATTCATAAATACCCCCTCAAAACTGATTTAACCCAATTTGGCCCCGTTCACACGGCTTTTTTTGGGCACGGGTTGGGGCCGTACTCCGGCCGGATTTTCGCTTCAGACGGCGCCCCAATCCGTCCTGTCATTACGGTAATCCACTGCCTCATAGGAAAGGAATTCCCCTCGCTCCTCCCCCCTGGGAAACCGCCCGCGGGGGGAAAAAGTGACATGCACATTTTTACGGCGGACCCCCCGTAAACAATGCATGTTATGGGGCCGGGAGCGGCGCCCCCCCGCGCTCCGGCCCGCCCCCTCCCCCCCCTTATTCACGGCGGGTTTTTGAGCTCAATACGGCTCACAAATCCGCGGGAATAAACCGTGTGAAACCGGCCTTAAAATTTTTTATAGGAGAAACTTGAATAACCGTAGGGTGGGCGGGACTAGCATTCTGTGGGTGGGGCTAATATCTGCTCATGAATAAGCTGGACTGTTTTCTGGCTGCAAATACGATTGAGCATTAAAAACTCGAAAAAATTTTCATCTTACGAATAAGGACACAGCACTGGAAACAGCAGGTCTGACACTATCCTCAGCAAGGGGAGCATAACCTATGTTACAGGTTCTCTTTAAAGGGTGTTTCAGATAAAGTGGCTGTGTGGCTTGTCAGTCAGTGTGAACAAACATTTTCACAGTAATGTTCTTTTGAGAGACTTTCTGCAGTTAATAAAATGCAGAATAGTAAAGGGGTGATCTACCAGGCTACATGTGTATGTGGCCTTGAGTATATGGATAAGACCATTACAGAATTTCAGCGCAGGTTAGGGGAGCATCTCAAAGACATCCGCCGTGAGAAAGACACGTCTCTCGCTAGACATGTTAACAACGGTCATGTAGGACATATCAAAAAGTATTAAATTTTTGTGGGTGGATTTGGTAAATGGGGCCGTCTCATTCTTCAAGGGGAGGCAAAATACATTTTCCGTCTGAAGACCTTTGCAACCCTAGGGTTAAATGAAGCTTTAAATTTCACCTGCTTAATCAGACTCTTTACACCTAGGCAGCACATCATTATATAGTAAGTGAACTTAGTTCTTTTTTTGGCACATTGGACTTGTTCATAAAAGACATGATGTCATCTTGAGAGATTTTGTTTTACATCATATCCATCTATATAAAAAAAAAAAAAACCTTCTTTATTTGGTTCCCACCATTATCTCTGTTTTGATGGTATTTGGAGGCACTTTGTCTTAATTAAAAATGCATTTGTTGATTCACCCGCATTGTGCATACCTCACACAAGGTAATGACTATATGGTGACGTACGTCCCTTCTGATATATTTTGGCTGCTTTTTGTAATCTTTTAGCAGTTATACATTTATACTGGACTGAGCAATCTCATATGCTCTCCAGATTCACTGTGAAATATTTTTTGGGAAATTCCCCCCGGGTTTGTTTTTTTTTATATAAAAAATATATATATTATTATATATACATTATACCATTACACACAAAACATATTCCCAAAAGCGTTATACTGCAGGGAAATACCTGTTTTTGGGAGTTTAATCAAAAGGGGATTTCATTTTCTGTATTGGCTCGCGCTGGGGGGTTTGGGTTAGTTTTTGCCCGGGGGTTCCCAGCAGCATCCCCATCACTTCGCTCTTTACCCGAAATGATGCGGCCTCATAGTGAAACGAGTGCATGCCAGCAGGGGTGAGTGGTGGCACTTTGTGGAAGCAGCCATTTGTTTTGGCTCCTAGATACTGACACATATGTGGATTAATAGACACCAGCTGAAGCATGGAATGTTGGAAGTCCTTCCCAGGTGAGGGTCATATGGATACATAAGATGGATCTATACAGGTGAATCTGTTGGGAATAATACCCTGGAGGTTGGGCGATATGCCACCTTTCACCTCGTAGCCATACGCCACATATTTTGACTATATGGACACTGCTCCCTTAGGTCTTACAACTAGGCATCTGTTTATCCGGGTTGGTTGTCTTGGCCTCTATTTATTTTTGGTCTAAGTCCTCTGAGGAGTGCTATAATTGGCACAGAAATATATCGGGATGGGACGTTGATATAAGATTAGAGTAGGTGAGTAGTGTGCGCAGGATTTAGGTTGGTGAAGGGGTCGCTCTTATCGGGGCAGATGCCCTGTATATAGGGGAAAAAAAAGGGATAATTAGGGGCAAAAAAAGGGGTTTTACTAGGACCACATACCTTTTTTCCCATCCTTTTTCTATTATAAATCATTTTGTTAAACTTTTCTGGGAGATACTCGCTATCTTGCCTCAATATCTAGCATATTTTAAATACACTAGATATTTTTTGTGTTAATTCTAGTGTATTCTAGTTTGGACATTGTTCTCCTTTTGTGGATTTACTTTGGCAATTTATGAGAGTTGCAAAAAAATGGTGAACCACCACATGCCATTCATTCAAAAGATGAATGTCAGCTACAAAGTTGCATGATGGCTGATCAACACACCACAACTGAGCAGCTAATCTTTAAAATGAACCACTAGGCTACCAGGCATGTGTCTAAACAACAGTTCAGTATTGAGGAGCTCTGAATCAGACAAATGTTCACCGCTCCTCTTTTAATGAAATTGTATCGGCAGACAGGCTTTCATTTTCATGGCAGTATCAGAATTGGGCCTCTGCAATCGGTTGCCTTCTAAGAGTCATGTTTTTTGCTTCAATGAATGGATGGACATTGGCATGTCAGGCGAGAAAAATCAGAAAACAAACACCATGTAATCATAGCTTGAAGAACACGAGCTTATGGTGGCAGCATTGTGTCTGGAGAATGTTCTTGTGGTATTTTCTGGGCCCACTCATCCATGAGAATAACCGAAAAGCAAATCCTTCCCCCCTCGCACACGGACTGGGCCCTTTCCTGGATCTCCTCGTACCTACTGAGCGGACATTCATCTCTCCCCCCTCGCTCCCCTCCCCCCCCCAAGCCTCTTTTTGTTGGGTTTTCCCCCAGGGGCGCCGGGGCCCATACTTTCTTAACACACTCTTGGCCTGGCACTATAGCATCAACGGCTTTCATACCCTGTTGCTGTGAAACACAACTCTAAATCTCGGGCCAGACATAATTTTTACTGTCCAAGATCCCAGTTGCCCTGTTCCATTTCCTCCTTCTTCTCCCCCATCCTAAAACTTAAAGTAAAAGAAAAATGAACTCATCATCTTTCCCCACCTTCCCACCCATCCCTCCACCTATCTCTCTATTACAGTCAAGGGTCCACACTCTCAGGCCCCTGAAAGTCCCTGCCTTGGGAAAACCCTTGACCCGCTTGCCCTTAAAACCAACCCCCAAACGCTCACCCCCCACCTGCTGCCCCCACTGAAAAATACTCTCGCATCCGTCTTTCCCTCAACCCTGAACTCAAAAATGCGGGTCCAGCCCCTTCATCTCCCCCTTTAACTACTGCAACATCCTTCTTGGGGCCTCCATTGCCCTCTTTCTCCCTTAAAACCCACCCTCAACTCTGCTGCCCCCCTTCCCCTCCTACCCCCTGCCTCTCCCCTTGCCAATCCCTTCATGGCTACCCATTCCCCAGGAATTCACTTCAATTGCAACCATACCTACAAGGGCTCCCCATAAAACCTCTCTCCTCCATATATCTCTGCTCTAGTCTCCAAAATACCTCCCTTCACGAATCTCTGCTCCTCACGGACTTCTTTCTCTGCTCTCCCTTATCCGCCCCCTTTACACATAAAACCGTCTCCAAGACTACTACCGTGCTTCCCCCACACTCGGGAAACTCATTTTCCCCAACACATCAGACTCTTTCACTTTCACCAGCTTCAAAAGCAACCCGAAAACCCATCTTTTCAGGTTAATCTATAAACTATAGTACCCCTTCTGTCACTACACCCTCCGCAAAGATGTCTGCCCCCACTTTCTGTCTCTTTTCCCCTTCCTTGTAGATTGTAAGCCTTCGCGGGCAGGGTTCTCTTTCTCTCTGTGCCAGTTGATTGTCACATACTGTCAGCCATTGAACTTGTTTGACTTATGTTTTTTTGTAACCTTTTGAATGTACAGCGCCCTGGAATCAATGGCGCTCTAAAATAAATAATAATAATGAATCCATCCTCATAGATCACATACATACTAATTGTCTTGCCAGAGGCGGATAGAATCTTCCAGCAACTAATGTGATGTCACACGGCTAGAAATATCCAATATTGGCTGGAAGAGCATAATCAAAACTTCCAAATGCTACCCTGGCCCTCTAATTCCCCAAACTTAAACCCAATTGAGCATTTGTGGGAGCACTTTGTCGTATTCACTCTTTCGATCCTCCTCCAAACACCCTCCAGCACCTGTGGGATGCACTGCAGTCAGCATGGTGCCAGATACTTGTGAAACCTACCAGGACCTTACGGAGTTACAGCCTAGCTGTTGTTCATAATGATTGGTCACGACTGTATATATCAGAAGGAAAAGCACTGACTGGTTAGGGAATCTATTGGGACATTGGTCATGCTAGTAAAACACAGAAAGCCGATTCTTATCTGCACACAAAAACATGTCACCTGCTCTTTTCAACTCATACCTTCGACTACTTTTCTTCTCCTGAAGGTCCTCTGAAGGTGTCACTGATGACTTTGAACTTTTAGTGATGTTGATTTTCAATTTGCTGGATATCCGAGCTTTCATCTGTTGTTTTTCATCACTATCCAGGTCATCTTCCTCATCTTCATTTGATTCGTCCTTAAATTTTGCAACAATAAATATAAGTGATGTGTTAGAGTCTGTGCATTTAGATAAAGTAAGAACAATTTCACATGAATGTAAGCCGGGCACATTTCTGCATCTGGATTATAAATTTCAGCCTGACTGTGGGTGTAAGAAATGCATGCATAATATGCTTTTGTAGAAACTGCCGTAAGTCACGACTAGTATTTGTGACAAAGAATGGTCAATTGCAAAGAAACAGATAGATAAAAATTTTGCATTGTTGTCCACTATTGACAAAGATTCTTAAAATCCACACCATCTGATATGGGTCAGGAATATAGTACATTAAATACATTTCCAATACCTACCCAATACTTATCCATTGCATAAACAGTTCTGGAGACATATTTATTACGGCAACTGTGTCAGTTTTGCTGGTACAAAAACACTGAAAAGGCTATGTAGGCTATGTCTACACAGCACAGGTTTTTGGTCCCGTTTTCAACAAATTCTGAATTTAGAATCAGCCAAAAATCCGACTGTAACCTGTGCCCCATAGACCGCAATAGAAAATCTATGCTGTAGTTTACATACCGCAGATTTTTTCAAAAGGTTTTGAAATCAGCTGGATTCCGGGGGATTTAAAAACATGTCAGATCTGCCGTCCAGATTGCCTTCAGATTCCTGTACATTCAATATACGGGGCTGACGGCAAATCTGAAAACCAACCACCGTTGTTAGCGCAAACCCGCGGTCCAGCGACGTTAAATGCCGTCGAATGTTGGACAGCATTTTAACAAATGCTGTGTAGACATAGCCTAAAAGGGTTTTCTCACTATGCTGTTTCACAGTGCCACAGTCAGCCTCAGACTCACACTTACTGATTAGGCAAAGGGTGTGTCTAAAGCAGTCATTGGCATATCAGCTCAGCGATTCCTAGCTGAACTTGTTACAGTAACATGAATGCAGGAGGTAAAATGTTGTGCACAAGGCTGAGGGTTCTTAAAGAGTACCTATCACCTTCAGACAAACCTCATGAAGTAACAGAAGACTAAAATACAAACACTTTCTTAAATAAGCTTCATTAGGAAAACCAAAGCATTTAACCTGTTTTTCAGTTTTTAAAAAAGCGCTGGCCCTTTAAGACAGCTCTGAAGTCGGGCCAAGTCCGGCACATGACAGCTTGAGGGATGACAGTTGTAATTCCTGAGCTGGGAGAGTCCACAGTGCAGGGGGGAGCCTGTAAGTCTAACATCATGTAAACACCAGCAGCAGTTACAGATGCCTTGTGCTATGGAGGAGGAGGCTGAAACAACAGGTAAACTGTCACACTGTTTCCTTAGGCTCTGTCTACACTGCACAGTAAAAAAAAAACGACTGTAATCATCTCCCATAGACTCTATTGTAAAAACATCCTGCTGTCTCCACTGAGCTTCTTTTTTCTGTTCTTTTTTTTTTTTTACTGGTCGTCTTTTGCAACATGTTCTAAAAAACGCCAGAGCCGGACAGAATATGTAATGCAGGAGGCTATGTAAAGCGCTGGACGTCTTTTGGCGCGTTTTTTGGCGCGATTTTTCAATGAAAACCCTCCCGGGAGACCCAAGTCCCACCTATAGTGGGTGTTAATAAAGGCTATATCTTATCAAATTTGCATACAAGTGTCTGATTTTGTCCTTATTTGTACCGTTCGTAATAAAATGATCATGCTTTGGGCCCCTAACATTTTTGCGGAATTCATATTTTTTTTTTTAGCTAAAAATGCGTTTGGTTTTTTTTACAGATGATTTTGGCGCTAAAATCCTTTTCTTTACATATTTTGGCGCTAATAAAGTTCTCTCGCTTCTAACACTAAAAATATGTTTTTATACGATTTTGGCGCCAGAATCCGTTTTTTTTTTTTACAAATTTTGGCACTAAAATACTTTTCTTTACATATTTTGGCGCTAATAAAGTTCTCCCGCTTCTGATGCTAAAAATACTTTTTTTTACGGATTTTGGAGCTAAAATCTTTAAAAACTTTTTTTTTGCTGCAAAAGCGAAAAAAAGTGTGTCAGCACCAAAATCCGTAAAAAACGTATTTTAGGGCAAAAATCCGTAAAAAAACATATTTTTTTGCGCCCAAAAGGGCAAGAATAACTGTATAAGGGGAAAAAATCCGTAAAAATAATGGATTTTTGCACCAAAAAATCCTTTAAAAAAAAATTGACTTTAGGGCCAAAATCCGTAAATAAACGTATTTTTGACGACAAACGCGATATAACTTTATTAGCGCCATGACATATAAATGCAATAATGTGCTTTACATTCCCTTTTGTGGGGCGGATTACATCCAAGGGCTTAATTTATGCATACTTTAAAAAAACAGACTTGAAGACTAAGCAAAAAACACCCAAAAAAACTGCCGTTATTTTTCAGCTGCAATAGCCAAACATGTAAAAAAACACCAGAAAAGGCAGAAAAATTTTTCTACAGGAGTCTATGGAAAGCGCCGCACATTTTTTTTCAATGAAAACCCACCCAGGGGGATTAGTCCCATCTATAGGGGGGTTAAAGTTTAATACTTTTTTCCATTCTGCATACAAGTGTTTTGATATGTTTCCCCGTCTTACCATTCGTAATGAAGTGATCATTTTTTGTCGCTAAAATTTTTTGCGCAATTTAAAGATTTTTGTTTTAAGATACTAAAAAAACCTTTTTTTAAGGATTTGGCTCAAAACCTTTTTGATAGAGTGAAAACGCTAATAAATTTTCTCGCTTGTGACGCTAAAAATTGCATTTTTTTTTTACAAATTTTGGTCTAAAATGTTTTTTTTTTTTTTTTTTTTTACAGATTTTTGGCCCTTTTTAAAGTTTCCCCCTTTTTGCTAAAAAAATTTTTTTTTTTATGGATTTTGGAACTAAAAATACGCTTTTTTTATGAATTTTGAAAAAAAAAAAATTTATTTTGCTTCTTTTGGCAAAAAAAACCCTTTTTTTTTTTTAGGGATTTTAGCGCTAAAATCTTATTTTTACGGATTTTTGCCGCTATTAAAGTTATCTTGCTTTTGTCGCAAAAAATCCTTTTTTTCTTACGATTTTGGAGATAAATTTATTAGCACCAAAACTTTAAAAACCCCAAAAAAAACTAAACTTTTTTTTTAAACCAAAGTGAGATAACTTTTAATTTTGCCAAAAATCTGTAAAAAAAAAAACCTTTTTTAGGACGAAAGTGAAATAATTCCTTAGTCCCAAAACCCGAAAAATACTACAAGATACAAAAAAGCAAAAATTTGCTTTCCATACCCTTTTTAGGCGGAGACACCCAAAAGGTTTAAATTTATGCAGACATTGAAATACAAAAACAAAAAAAACGGGGAAAAAAAAGCCCAAAAAATGAAAATCGCAGCAATAAAGGGCTTTTTTTTTCAACTGTTTTTGCGGGCAGGGAAAGAAAACTCTTTTTTTAGATTGGCTTTCAGGTCGTTTTTGTCCCTGCAGGTAGACATAGCTTAGGGCGTGCCTGCTGTACGAATGTAGGAGAGACCAGACCCCCCTGCACTTTGGATCTCCCAACAACAAAAGGACCCCTGATTAAAAAGGGAAAAGAAAAACTGTTTCCCGTAAAACTGAGGGAAACTCTCGGGATTGCATGCCTTATTTGGAAAAAGTCTTAAAAATTTCATCTACAATCAATTCTCGGCGTTTGTATGGAGGTGATAGGTACTCTTTAAGGGTTAAGGCTGGTCAGTAACATAGATAAACCAGCTCCTGTCAAAGATAAAACAAACCACGATACTCGCTGTACAACAGAAAACTGAGAGCAGAGCAGATGGTTAAAAAAACCTAAAAAAAACTTGTGTAAACAACAAAAATAAAATTTCTGTAAATCCAAAACAAAGAAAAAACAGAACGCAATGTATGGGGTAACGGCCCTTTTTACAGTTACAAGCTATCAAGGGGGAAAAAAACCCCTTTGATTAGGGAAAAAAGGGCTGAACTTCAAGGGGGAAATGAAAAAGAAGGCGCTAGTGAATTTTTCATCCATTTTCGTTATAAGCGCCTGAAGTATAAAGTGTTTTTTTTGGCATTTTTAAAAAAGGGGTTTAAAAAATTTGACGCCCTCGCCCAGTGTTTTGGCGCATTATGGAAATTTGGGCATTAGTAATGCGCCAAAAAAGTGTAAAGGCTATAGATAGGCTAAAAAAAAAAAGTATTAGAAACTGTCATGAATAGAAAAAAATGGTACTTATCTTACTTGGTGAACCATAGGTCCCAGCCACATCTGTGGTGTGCTGGCTTTTGCTGTAAGCAGCAAAAATAAATTTCAAATTTAATAGTAGTAAAAAATAATAAAAAAAAATCTGAACAACATCATCAGTGGGTTAATGTAAAATTAGTTTTAGATTCCATTAAATTTAACCCCTTAACGACCTTGGCCCTATCAACGCCCATCGTTTGGGTAACGCACCTGGACGTAGTTTATTTAATTTACCCGACGGGAACGCCGAAAAAAAAAAAAAAAAAAAAAACTATCACAAATTAAGATTTTTGTTCACCCCACACAAAAAGGAATAAAATGATCAAAAACCCTAAAAACGCCAACGTTTTACAATTAAAACTTTCCCTTCATCCCGCAAAGAAAAAAGCGAACAAAGTCTGTAACCCGGGAAAAAAAAAAAAGTTATGGCTCTCAGAAAATATGATGCAAAATATTCTTTTAAACCCCCAAAAAAACTTTTTTTTTTTTTTTTTTTTAAAAAGTGCTTCAACAAAAAAAAACTATATAAATTTGGGTATCGCCGAACGTATCGCCCACAGAGAAAGCTAACTTTTTACGGATCTGCACATGAGCGTGTTAAAAAAAAAAAAACACTACTAGGATTGCAGTATTTTTTTTCACCTGCCTCCAAAAAAAGGATTAAAACTGATCAAAAATCTTCCCCCCCCCAAAAAGATACCAATAACAATGTCAACTCATCCTCAAAAAACAACCTGAAATACAGCTCCATCACAGAAAATAAAAAAGTTATGGGCCCCCAGACTATGGCAATGCAAAAATGTTTTTCCCGTTTGAATAAAAGTGTTTTTATTTTATAAAAAAACATTTAAAAAAAAAAAAAACAATATACAAATTGGGTTTGCTGTAATCGTATCGAACTGCTGATTAAGCTAGCTGTCATATCTAAGCAGATGCCCGCTATAAAAAATAAAATTATATTACATTGCATTTACCTAGTCCATTTACCGATTCCAGGAAAATGTTTAAATATTAAAATCTCAAAAATCTAAAATTTTGAAATTTCACCTCCATTTGCTTTAATTTTCTGTAAAATACCAAAGGGTTTAACAAATTTCCCAAACCCCGTTTAAATACTTAAGGGCTATTTCTTAGAAGGCCATTTATGGGGGTATCTAACATCAGGCCCCTCAAACCACGTCAAACTGGACTTGTCCCAAAAAAATGTATATTTTAAAATTTCTTGAAAATGTGAGAGATTACTACTAAATTAAGCCCTCAATGATATAAAAAAAAAAAGGGGCAATTTAAAAAATATGCCCAAACCCATAGTGGACATATGAATGCTAGTTATAAACTATTTTTTGGGGAAAAATATCTGCGCAGCAAAATTTTTTTAAATTTCAAAAACACAATTTTTCATGAAATTTTGATATTTTTCACAAAAAAAAAAAGCTTGTAGATAAAAATTTCTTACAATTTAAAGCACAATGTGTCGCGGAAAACAACTCAAATCACATGGGAAGGGAAAAGTGTCAAAAAGTGACACATGCAGATTTTTAAAAATAGGGCTGTTCAGGAAGGTCAAAACAGGCGGGTCCTTAAGGGGTTTAAAAAAATTTTATAGGGGAAATTTTTTTTAATGTTTGGGGTATTATATATTTTTATATTAATTTTATATTATAAATTTTTTTTATTATATTTAAATAATTTAATTTTATATAGTTTGATAATAATCAAAAATCACTTTTTATTATTGCACTGACGTAAGTTGAGAAATATTGGACATTTTTTTCCCTAACAGCAAATCTAGCTCCACTTCGACTCCTCAGGCTCAGACAGACCACATTGAAATAGGTCTGCCTGTTCAAGCAGTACTGTGCCTAGTTTTGCCAAACCACATTTATATATGTGTCTAATATTACGAGTATGGTGCGACACGCCTCCATAACGCCCCTCATGTTACGCGCATTAGAAAGTGTCGAGTCTTATGAACAATGCGCCTAACACATTCATTAGGCGCATTAGACATTGTTGCCGGCTCACTTAGGCGCATTTGATGCCAGAAAAGGGTGAAAAACTTGATCATACATGTCTCCCCAAGTGTTACCTGCATGCAGTAATTGACCGTTTGCTCTGTACACACATTGGTGCACAGAAAGCTGTTGTCACTGTATTTGGGAGGAGTCAGTAGGACTTCCTTGATCACTTAAAGGGGTGTTCTCACCGCATTGATTGGCTTAAACATGTGCGCAAAGGTAAATAAAGACTACTACCAAATACATTGCTGTTTTGATTTTGCGGTCTTTCAGAGATAGAGCAGTTCTCATCTTCTGCTTGCGTACACAAGCTTCCCTAAGGCTTGTGACATCACTCCCTGTTGTGTCTTATCAGCAACACAGAAGCTTGTTTATGTTTCTTACAGACAAACTTTAAGCCTTTAGAGCTCTGTAACCTTCTGCCCTGTTGTTTAAATCCTTCAATTTCTAATATCCCTCTAACAGGTTCAGCTACGAATAGCATAGCTGAAATGTCATTCAGGGTAGGTTCACACTTCGATTTTTGCAAAACTTTGAAAGGAAACCATGGGGGGGCCCCTTTAAAAAGGGGTTTACCCCTTTGAATCCCAACAATAGAGATGGGCAAGGGTTTTAAAAATTCGTTTCGGGGGACTTGGGCCAAATTTTTCCCGAAAAAATTTTGGGTTTTGGGTCCAAATTTTAATTTTGGGGACGAATCGGGGCAAAAAACGGGTATTTCCGGGCCCCAAAGACCCTTTGCAGGGTGCTGAAAGAAACGTTGTGCCATGTTTAAAAAATTTTCGGGGGGAGCTTGGTTTGGTCTTCAACAATGTTTTTTTTAGTATAAACACCAAAAGACTTGCCGCCGCCTTAAAAATCGCTTTAAAACTATAAAATTCCCTGGGGAAATTAAGGGGGCAAATTTAACCAAAAAAAACTAAAGGGGCGGGAAGGGTAGCCTGTTTAAAGTAAAGGGGAAAGCGAAAGCGGAAAAAAAAAAAAGCTGGGGGCTCAGGGGGCCCCCAAACATCAGTAAACAGAGAGTGGTTTGGGAAATGGGGGCAGGCCACAGCAGCATGGGGTCAGAGAGGGGCCCAATAACATTCGGGAAGGGGGAAAAAACGGGTTTTAAAGGCCCCCACAGAGTGGCACAAGACAGAGAGTGGGGTCACGGAAAGCAAAAAAAAAGAGGTCAAGAAGGGGCACAATAAACCCCGTGTGGGGGAAAAACTGAAAGCAGCCACAAGCAGCACATGAGTTCAGGCAGGGGCCACAATGACATTCTGGGTGGGGGAAAAAACCAGAAGTAAGGCCCCCGGGGTGGAAACAAGGGAACAGAGAGTGGGGGTTTCAGGGCAAGCAGCAGCTTTAAGGGTTAAAGAGAGGGGGCACAATACAGGGGGGGTGGAGGTACGGGTAGCCAAAAGCAGCATGGGGCCCCACAGAGGGGCCCAAAATGACTTTCCCCCGGGAGGGGAAAAAAATGGGAAAGTGGGCCCCACAGGGGTGGCACAATGCACATTTGTGGAGGGTCACGGACCAGAAAACAGAAAAGCATGGGGGTCATAAAGTGGCACAAGGGGCCAGAGGGGTTGGAGTGGGGGGGGAAAATACCATTTCCCGGGAAAAAGATGGTTGGTGGCAGTTTTGGAGAAAACGGGCAGCAATGTGTGGCATCGGGCCGGGGGGGGGAAATCAAATGGGTGGCTCAGGCAGGGTAGTTTCCCCCAAAGGACTCTTTTTCCAAAACATTTTTGGGGTAAAGGCGTCATGGCGATGTAGCCTGCGCTAAGGCATTGGGGTTGGAAATCCGGGCCCCAAACCCCAAACCCGTTTCTTTCTTGACAAAAAGGCATTCTTTCCATTTTTCCCCCTTTTGGACAAGCGGGTTCCCCTTTGGGGAAAATTTAAGGGCCCCCCCGCCGCACGGGAACACCCGCTCTTTTGCCACACTACGGGGCCCGACAGGACACTTCTCCCACTGCAAACCCGCAAGGGTTTGGGCGGCCACACATCCTTTTTGGCTGCCCCGGGTAGTCCAGGGGGACCTTCTAATTTGGGGTTGTAAAAGAGGAAACGGGAAACTGAAAAATGTTTGGCCCAAAAAAAAACAAGCCCCCTTCTGCAGGGGGGTGGGGGGAGCCTTTGACTGGGATCAAGGGCGTCCCACTGGGGGGTTGGGGAAGGGGGAAAACCCCAAAATTTAGCCCCCTTTTTCCTCCCCCCAAGGCCCCGGATGGTGAGGGCCGGGAAATGGGGTTTAAACCAGGCCCGTGGTGCCAATTTTTGCTTCCCGGGGCCCACATTTTCACTTTTTCCCACAGTTTTCTAATATACCCATTTTCCCAGCCCCTTCCGGTGTCTTGGGCAAAGAACTGCCAAAAACCGCCCGGTACGGGATTTTCCCGGGGGGCAAACCTCCGCACTGGGGGTGATTTATTTGTCCCCGGGCTTTTTCCTAAAACCCCTGGGCCGCTATTTTTCCCGGGAACCTACGAGGGGGGTTTTCAAAACCACCGTGGCCGCTTGGGGCTCCCACCTCACAAACGGGCTTTCCCCCCTGGACTAACTCAAGGGGCAAACACAACCCACTTGCGGGTTTGCGCCCTGCCTGCCCCGGCAAGTTTGCCAAACCCTCTTTTTCCCTGACGATGTTTAACCCCCTTGCTTAAACCCCCCTTTCCCAAGTGGGGGGTTTGGGGCAACAAATCAAAATTCATCGATTTGTTTTTCCCATGTCACTGCTGTCCTCATCCCCCGGTTTTGGGTTTCAGCGGCAAACCCCCTTTCACAAAAAGACCTCCCCATCCACCCTCCACATCTATACTTTCCCACCTTACTTAAAAGAAGCGGGGGGGATTTTGGGGCCCTTTTCCCCCCCTTCCCCCGCTCCCAAGAAGCTGCGACTTTTTTCCCCTCATCCTCGTGTTTTAGTGGCACTAAAGCCCAAACCACATATTTAGATCTCGGGTTTGAGGGAACCGGGGGGGAAAAATTTGGGAAAAACGAGGCCGGGTTTTGAGGACAGGTGAGGGCCGTTTACCCCCCCTCCCGGCCCAGGGCCAAACCCAAGGGTTTTTTCCTTACACCCCAAAACCAAAACTTTTGGCCGGGGGGTTTTTCAATGAAACCCTGGGAGGAAGGGGGTTTCCCCTAAAAACCCAATAAAGGGAACCCTTGGGTTTTTGGCGGGAACAACAAAACCGGGCCGCAAAATGACAGGGGCAGTTTGGGGGGCCGGGGCCAGTGACCCCTGCGCGACGTTTCCCCTTGCTGGGGGGCTGCCCCCGGGGGCCTGCCCGGGAAAGTTTGGGGCCAAAGGCCACCCCACGGGGTTTAAAGAGCCTCCCCACCCCTCTGTCCTGCCCATACTTTTTGTTTTCAAAAATTTGTACAGAACGTTTTGATAAAAGGAAAAAATTTTGCATTTTTGGAATAAAACACACCCTTTAAATTCCAACCCCAAAAATAAAATCCATAAAAAAGCTTTTTAACCCTTTATAAAAAATTGCACCCCAAATGCCAAAAAAAAATTTCCCTTTTTATTTTGTCTTTTAAAAACACTGGTTTTTTACTGAATTAAAAGCAAAAAACAGGCTTAAATTTAAACCCCCTTCGGATAAAAAATTATGCTCCCGGCAAAAATTGCTTTTTTGGGGGGTTTGAAAAAAAAAACCTTTCCCCTTTTAGGGGACCACAAAAACAAACAACGCTTTAAAAAACCCCCTGGTTTTAAAATTTGGGCGCAAAAGAAATTGAGAAAATTCAAAAAGGGAACCACTTTTGTACCCGTTTTAAAATTTGGCGTGTTTTTTAAAACGGTACACAACAACAAAAAACTTGTAATTAACCCGGGGGGGGGGGGTTATTGGTTAAATTATGCTACAGGAAAAAATGCCTTCTTTGGGGGGTGAAAAAAAAAAACGTTTTTTTTTTTGACCCCCAAGCAGCAAAAAACCCCTTTTAAAAAAACCCCCGGGATGTAAATTGCACAAAAAGAATTTTAAACAAACCAAAAAAAAATTTGGGGAATTTTAAATTGTAAAAAAAGGGGCTGTTTCTTTAAATGAATACAACAGGAACAGGTTTGGGAAAAACCCTTTTGGATATTCAATGTCCCTTTTAAACAATAGCAAAAAAAAAGGGTAATGCAGCTGCACGGGACCACAACGGACTTCATTTCCAATACTCCACAAAATCAGAAAAAAGAACATAAGAAGAACGGGCCTAGCCCTTAAAATAAAAAATTAGTTTTTTGTAAGGAAGCTACTAAAAACAGCCCCCGGCAGAAACCTTTCCCTACCAGTACGGGGTGAAGGGGTTTAAGGGGAGCTCCCAGGGGCCCGGCCGGGGATTTAAAGTGGGGTGACGTCAAAAGGAATTTCCCCCCGGGGTTCTGAGGGGGCTTCAATCTTTTGCACGAAATGCGGGCTTTTCCCTTTTTTAAATTCCCAGAGGGGCTTGGCCCCTTTTGTAACGCCAGGGTTTTTCGAAAGGCCATTTTTTAATAATAAAAAAACACATTTGGGGTTTTCCCCGGAATTACCCCAAACTTGTTGACTTCGTTTTCAGAATCAAAATTTTCCCCCGAAATTCTAAAAAACCAAATTTCCCACTTCGTTAGAATAAATTTCCCCCAAATCTCTAACCACAACACAGTTTGCGATGGGCCCCAAAAGGGGGATTTTTAAGAAAATGAAACCCCCAGTTTGGGGTATGTTTGTCTGGTTTTCCTGGGGGAAATACAATTTAATTTTTTTTTAGGAACGCAATAGACTTTTTTATTGTGCCCGGGAAAAAATAACGTATAAATGGGTAAAGGGAGCAAAACGTAGCTCACAAACATAAAACTGATAGGCTCACCTCATGCAATATGCTTGTTCCCTGTACACACTTGGGCCTAACGCGGCTGTATGGCCCCTATGGGCGGGGCGAAAGCTTTTTCCCGCGGTATCTCCCATTTTAAACCCTTTTTTTCCCATGTTCCCTGACATTTTTGGCAAAACAAATATTGTTTTGTTTGCTTTAAGTTTTCACCCCACAGCCTAACGGAGGTGGTCACCGGGAGTCGGGGCGTGAAAAACATCTCTGAAAAAACCCAGTCTAAATTTAAAAAAAACCCCCCCTTAAGAGAAACTTTCCGAAATTTTTTTTTTGTTTTTAAAACCGGGAACCCTGGGGCAAAAATCAAAAAACCTATACTTACCAAAAACAAAGGGCTCTCTCCCCCCTCCATCAAAATCCTGCTCCCCTATATGGAACCATAAACCTCCGGGGCAGGTTCCCTGTTAAAGGGGAAAGGTTTACACCCCCGGCTTATTTGGCCGGCTTTGTATATTCCCGGCGCACAATACGCGGGGTTTTTTATGGGAATTAAAAACCAGGGGGTTGGGCTGCCGTTTCCCGGGCCCCATGGGAAATGCTTATACCCTAACAATTACATGGTCAATTCTTCCAAAAGAGCTAAAAACTCCAACCAAAAAATTGGGCCCGGGTGAATTAAGCGAAATACCGGAAAAACGCGCACCGAAATAAAAACGCTAAAAAAACCGTGGACAAAACCCTAATAAAAACATACAAACTTTGGGATACATTACCTCTAGATGAAAAAATTTTTTAAAAAATTCCCCGCCAAATGTGTTTTTTGCTTAAAAACCTGGACAAAGGGTTTTTTTAAAAAAAAAGGGGAAACAGTTTTTAAAAATTCACTTTTCCCTCTGTGCCTCTTTTTTTCATAATTAGATCTAAACCGGAATGTGAAGAAAATCAATGGCCCCCTTGAACCATTGGAGGAAAAATGATAAAAGATTAAACGGGCTTTTTTCACTAAAAAAGGTTTTTTAACTTTTTGTTTTGACTTCAAAAACTGATTGGTTTTAAAGGGTCTGATTTGGAAAGCCTTGGGGAATTTCCCCAAAGGGCATACACAATTTGGGTAAAATAAAAAACATTTAATTTTGGGAACATTTTTTAAATTTGTTGGGGGTTCACTATAGCTCATTTTAACTGCGGGTACTTATCAAGCTGGAAAGGGGGGGGGACTAAATTCAGCACTGAAAATTTAATATGAAATAAACGATCACTGGCTTACAAAGCATAAAAATCAATTACCTGTGGCCCCCAAAGAGTATCAAAAAGTTCATCTACATTTCTATGCCGGTTGGGGTGGGGGGTAGCTATTTTTAATTTAAACAGCGACCATTTTTACAAAACCATAACTTTGGCGTAATAAAAAGCGGGTTAATTTTAAGGGGGTTTTTTTGGTACTACTTTTTTTTGATTTTCACCATTTAAAAAAATTCTTTTTATCTTTTGGGGCCAGAACTTTTTTCCCCAAAGGAAAACAAACAATTTAAAATTTAAACCGGGTTTTTTTCACCTATTGCAAAACCCTGTGCGGGTTTTTTAAAGGAAATTATTTTGGGCGTACAAACAATAAAATGGGGAAACCCAGTTAGAACAAATTCCCGGGATTGCGGGAAGGGGGCAAAATGAATAAAACCTAAATGAGCTGAATACTTTTTGCCCAAAGGGAAAACATTTTCCAATTTTTTTCCCAGTCTCACAAACCTAGGGTTTTTTAAAAATTTAAAAACTGGTCTTTTTGATTCTTTTAAAAGGGGGGGGGGGGAAAAACGGGGGGCCAAATTTGAAAACAAAGGGGGCTTTAAAGGGGTTTTTTAAGGGGGAACGGGGGGTTCTTTTTAATTTTGTTATGGGGAAGCTTCAAAATTTAAAATTATATTAAAATTTTTGTAGTTTAATAAAAATTTAAAAAATTTTTTCCCCTGCCCTGTTTTGGGCAAAAACCGGGGCGGGAAGCATTTTAAACCCTCCCCCTTCCCATCCTATTTCCCCTGTAAAACCTTTATTTCCAAATTTACCCAAAAGGGGCCTTAAGGGAGTTTTGTCATCACTCAGGGGGGTGTACTTTGAAGCCAGACCCAAGCTCAGAAAAAACAGTAGGGGGGTGTGCCCTTTGAGCAGGGGGAAAAAATTGGCTAACAAACACGGGTTTTTCCAATCAGTCACTATTTAAACAAAGAAAATTAATTCAAATACAGAGCGGGAGGCGGGGAAGCAAAGTTTTGCATATTTTTGATATTTTTTTTTTAAAAGATGTGCCTAGCCCTTTTTCAGTTTTTAAAATTTTGTTTCCAGTTTTCCTTTTCTTTGGGCACAAACAAAAGGGCACAAACAGCCCCTCCCCCCTCCCCAAAACTATTTTTATTTTTTTAATTTGCCATGCTAAGCAATCAAAAAAATTTATCAAAATTTCCCAAAAATTTTAACCAAATGGAAAATTAAAAAATTTTTTACCCTTAACCTAAATCACTGCCCACTGCCCCAAAAAACCTTTTGGCAGAGTTTTTTTGGTGCTGTAAAAGAAAATTTGTATGGTATAGATCTTTGTGAAAAATCCAAAATATAAAAAAACTTTAATTGTGAAGGCCCCAAAAAAGTTTAAAATGGGGGATATTTTAAATTTTTTTTAAAAAAGGCTACCCCATCAAAAAATTTTTTACCACCTCCCAAAATTTGGGGTGGAAAAACCCCCCCCAAGAAAAACCAAAACCGGGTTTTTAAAAAGGTCCCGGGTTTCCCAAGAGGAAATTTAAAATAAAGGTTTGGGGATCATGAAAAGTTCCCAGTTGCACCACAAAAAAGGCAAATTTTGGATCCCCAATAAATCAAAACACGCGGTAAAGTTTTTTGGAAGTAAACCTTTCCTTACATACACAATTTATATTTATAAATATTTTTCTTTTCATCACCACCCCCAAAAAGGGAAAAAAAACTTACGGGGCCCATATGAAAACCCTCAAAAAAAGTAAAAAAAATAAACTTTTTCCCCACAAAAACACCCCACAATGGCCCCAACACATTTTATCCCAAAGGGGGGAAATTTAAAGGGGGGATATGACTCTAGGAATGAAAGAAAAACAATGTGATTCCTTGCTCACCAAGGGCCACGTGTATGAAAACGATCTGGGGAAATTTGATTTTTCTTTGTTGCCCAAAGAACCCAAAGGGGGTTCCCCCCTTTCTTTTCCCATTTAAGGGGCTCTGAAACATTTTAAAGGAACTGGTTCCCTAGGGGAAACAAGGGAAAGTTTTTTAGACCTAGAACAGTTTTTTCATCCCCCCCCCCCCCCCCTAAGGGGGTTAAAGGGGTAGGAAGACCACTAAATTGTAAGAAATAACTAGACACAGATCACACATTTTCAGATACCCTACAATGGAATTCTGAGGAAAGTCCTCCCTCTCAGGATCCTCGTCTTGAGGACTACAATCACAAAGAGCACCTCTAGCTCTAAAGGAACTATTTTGCTTTGCATTTCATAGAAATCTCATCGATAGGGAAGGGAAAAACTTTGTAATTTTTTGGGGTTTTCCCCCTGGTGGTTTTTTTCTCCCAATAGATCATACCCAAATTTTTAGGGGGGCTTTTTTAAAAAAAAATAGGGTGTCTACAGCAAAAAAACATTTTCTCCCCTCCAGTTCAACCCTTCCGCCCCTTCCAATCCGGGAAATTTGAAAGTCATCTTCTCAACCCTATCAGACATTTAGGGCCCCTAAAACCGAGAGCTAAAATTTATACAAGGGGCAAAAAGGGAAAAATTTGCCCTGGGGTTTTCCCACTATTTTATCCCGGGCTTCATAAAGTTACTCTAAAACTTCCCCTAGGGAAGGTCATCCCCATTATATTCAAAAGACTGGGGGTTGTATTATTTGGGTTTTTTAAATTATCGGGTTTCCGGGGGACACAAATTTTTTATTTTTGGGTTTAATATACTGTTTACTATTTTGGGGGGCCAATAAAAGGCTGTATTTTTTAGGGGTAAAAATATTTTTGGGGGAAAGTTTTAATAACAAATGAAAAATTTTCTTTTTTTACTAACATAATACCTTTTCCCAAACATTTTTTCGTTTAAGGGCCCTTTCCACCAACCCTGACCCAGCCGTACATATGCCATAAATGTTTTTGACTGGAATAGCCATTTAAAGGGATTAGAAGAAAACCGTATACATACCTAGGGTGCTCTAAGTTTAAAAAAAAATTAAAGTGGGGGCTACTGTAGGTTTTTAAAGTTTTAAATTGAAAACAAAATAAATTTAACAATCATATTTTCTTCAAAATACTAAAGTAGGGTCCTTCCCTTGCCCAATTTGGCCCGGAACAGACTTAACAGGGTGAAACCCCTTAAAGGAGATCATACACTTTTTCTTTTCCTTTAAATGTCGGGGTAAAAAAAAAATTAAACAAAATTTTCAGTTAAAGGGAAAAAATTTCCCTTCCAACACCATCTTTTCTACTATCTTAGTCAAGCTTAGACTGGAAATGTTTAAAGGGGTTTGCCACGATCTAATGTTGACGTGCGTCCCCCCAAATAGGAATCATTTTTCTAAATTTTTTAAAAAAAAGGGAAACCTGTGAATCTCAGCCTGAAAGATGCCCCTAATTTTCCCGAGATTTACTTTAGACATGCCCAGGAGCTATCTGGCCATGTTGTTTTTGATTTTCTTATCGATGGCGGGGAAAATGAATGAGCTTTAAAGGGAAGGAGAGAAAGATCCTTGTCTTTGTATAGAGAACCCACTTTTTGAAAATGAAATTTAAACAATTTTAAACTGCAGACAAGGGTGTCACCCCCCCCTCCCCCTGCAGCCTTTCCGTGAATGAAAGAAGGCTGCCTGTTGAGCTTATCTTCCCCCCCTGAGTAAATAAGAGGGAGAAATAAAACGCATATAGCTTCTGCACAATACAGTTCTCCTCTTGGGGATTAGCAAAACAATATTTGCTAAAATACAGTGATGAGTATCGGGAACGTGCAGGGGGGGTGAGTGATGAATACAGGGGAGGTACTTGTTTTTTAAACCAAAAACAAACCCCTTTTTTCAAGCTCAAGAAGGCAGTATCAGCCTGTAGGAAAGAACTCACTTTTTGGCAAAACCCCTTTAAAAATACATAACCATGGCCGGGTATTGCAGTTTAGCAATGGTGTGGTTTCTCCAAAAACAAGCAAAATTTCAGTTCCCTAATTTTGGACAACTATCATAATGTGCTAAATGTACCAGTTAATAAATGCTCACACCATTACTATATTGTAGAAAGTTCTGTGAAATTGGCACAAGTTTATTATTACCTCACTGACTTTACTAACTTCTTCCTCCTCCTCTTCAGCTTCTTCCCCAAAAGAAAGTAAGTTGAAGTTTCTGTAAAGAAGAAAATTTTAGATTAGAGTAGTACAAGGTAATTTTTTTTAAAGGGGTTTTCTCACTCAATGATTAGCTTTCAAGATGTAGGGAAAGCTAGATGACGACTACTATCAAATACGTTGCTTTTCTTATTTTGCTTTGTTGAGGAGATAAGAGTGCACGAGTTTCTCTTGATTACTGACCATCTCTCTTATCTGATTAGCTGAAAGCTGCTCTCCGTCAATGCTGTGTGTAATCTCTTGGACTGGAGTTTTGTTTGCCTAAGATAAGGACACATTTTCACTCCTTAGAGCTCTGTAGTCTTGGGTACTACAGATTTTGTATTTCCTGCCCTCATGTCACAGAATCAGTTAGCAATGGCAGAGCTGACATGACACGCATAGACCTCCCACAGCCCACAAGAAATGGAGTCGAAAATGGGGGTGACCTATAAAACTGCATGGTGTGAACACCCGTATTAGGAAAGCACTTTTTTATTTCTTGAAGAATAAAAAAATATAATAGGCCGCAGCTGCACAATTTTTGTGTAGACTATACACTGCTCAGCATAAATTAGTACACCACTTTAAAAACTAAGGTTTTAATCAATATCTCACAGTGCAAGAACAAATTTCCAAATTTTGAAAATTTGGTTTTACGATTTTTTTTTTTTTTCCCAAAACATCTAGTATTTTGCATGACCTCCCCTATTTTTAAGGGCACACCAAATCTTTAAGGGATGGAATGAAGGTTTGGGGACGTAGCTACATCTATTTTTTCAAAAATTTCCTCTTTCAAGCCGGGTGCGGATAAAAAGTGATGCTCATCTTGTCTCCTCAGAATTTGCCAAATGCGTTCAATTGGGTTCAGATTAGGAAACATACAGTGAATCACTTTCACCTTCTTCAGAAATGCAACACTGGCCTTAGATGTGGGATTTGTATCATCGCCCTGTTCGAAAAGCAAGGCAACCAAAGGCACAGAGTGATGGTAGCGTCATCTCTTTTTACATAGAGCAGTACAACTGCAAATTCATGATACCATCAAAATGTAGCTCCCTGACCACAGCAGCACTCATGTAGCCCCACCTAAGAACACTGCCACCACCTTGTTTCACTGTAGGCGTCACACATTTTTCTTTGCTCTCCTCCCCTTGGTGACAACATACAGTTTTGAAGCCAACAGTTCCAAAAACACCTTTCTTGGTATTATCACTACAGAGTAGAGTCCCACTGGTCTTCATGTTTTTCAGCATTAGCCTTGGCAATTTGTAGGCAGACTTTTTCTCTGGGTTTTTTTGGGGATGCTTCCTTCGACCAAACCCCTGTTTCCTATTGTACAGATACTGTGTCCAGGAATTTTTTTACTTCATTAGCTAACTGCAGTGAAATTGCACAGTAATTTTCTTTAAAGAGAATCAAAAATGTCATTTTTATGTCACGCTTTATAAGAATTTTTTATTTTTATTTTCCATATCACTTGCAATATATTCAAAAAGTTCTTAAGTTCTGCCGTTTTCACTTTGGCCACTAGGCCTAATAATCGTCTGACACTTCCTGTTCTGTAGAGAAAGATTTTTTATGTCTCCTCATTATCAGTACAAGAGGATTATACGAAAGGCAACACCAATGGTATAGATAAAACCCTATCCACCCCCACAATAGAGAGTCGCAGTTCACCTCTTATCTCCCTGCAACTGACTTCTTCCCCCGGTCCCCAAACCCGACTAGAAATTCCTATAGAAATAATAGGATGGATTCAGTTCACACGCTCCTATGTGCATGAAGTTACAATAAAGTATCACTCTAAATGCTGCTAAAGCAGTGCAGGCAAGAATGCTGTCCCCACAATCATATACAGGACTGAATTGAAAATCACAATCAGAAAAAAAAAAACGCTAAGGAAATATGTTTTAGTGTCTTTTTTTAAAAGAAAAAAAAATGGAACAGATTTAATTTAACCCTTCTCATCAGAAGATGCTCCTGTTTAGGTGTTAACTTCCATGGTCGGCCTGGCCGCCTCTGTGAGCTGGTTGCAGTTACATAAATTTAAAGGGGTTTTCCTGCTCCAAAGATCATATCTCTAATGATGGGGACAGTAAATATAAGCACTTTTGTAATTGGTTTGTTTTACCTAAGTCACCTAGTATAGCAGATATGAGGTAAACTGTGCATCTTGACAGCTATTTTGCAGCAGCTGGGGGGACACGCCCCCTTTTCTGTGATTGGCTGCTGACATTTTATTCAGCCCGTTGGGAAAACGCCCCCCAATGGAAAAACCCGGAAAAGCCCCCCTCCTGTATTGGGTTTCCCTGCACTTCTGTGTTTTCCCCCCCTCTGAGCTGTGAGAATGAGCTACCCGGATTGTGGTGTGTGAAGTTGGGGCAGCCCCTTTTAGGCTCTCCTGATAGTTTTTTATGTGCTGACAACTTCACTCTCCCCCTCAATAAAACAGTTTTATGCCGATCTCCCCCCCATAAAACAATAAAAATCTGCTCCACCTTCTGTTGAAACAGGGGGGAGGGGGGGGCAAGAGCATTCTCACACTTGTTTCTTATTTAGGCTTTTTTGTATAACTTAATTCACTCTCCCCTCATATAACACGACTTAACCCTGGCTCCCCCCCTTTAAAAAAGCCTTATAAGTCTGTTACTCCCGCCTGAAACAGAGGGGGAGGGGAAGGGGGCCAGAGCTTTTTCACACTTTCTTCATCATTTTTAGACTGTATGTATAACACAATTTCACCAATGAGGTGTGGGGTTTCAAGCAGCTTCTGCAGCCGGGGCGAAACTCTGCTACCAAAAGCATGAGAACTCTGAACCAGGCATGAGAAAATGCAGCCCGAAGATAGCAGGGGGTCAAAGTTGACACCCCTCCCCTTTCCCCCTGCACACACGAATGATGATTCACAACTCTTCATGAGGGGGGAAAACGCCCACGAGAAAGAGACTCGCCCCTGGATTTGAAAATGAAACTGATAGATTTTGCTCAAGTCTAGGAAAACTTCAAATGATAAAACCCCTTTAAATAAAATTTGAATAGAAAGATACGATTATAGACTGAGATGGTCTAGAAGTAGAGAAGCTTGTGTAAACAAGCAGGTGATGAGAACTGCTACAACTCTGAAATGAAGCAAAATCAGTCCTTACCTTTGTCTACGTATTTAAAGCTAATCAATGAGAAGGAAATACCTCTTTAATACAAAGTAATGCAGAGTTTTGTGAGGCATTGTTTATAGAAAACTGCACTTTTAGAGGGTATTCTGATTATAGACCTGTTTTGCTGAATATGTTACAAAAGTCTGACAGCTAGGGGGTTTACCACTGGGAACCCCAGCTAAGAAAAAGGGGTTGCGTAACCCATGTTCCGCCAAAGAAAATGGGGACCAAGACAGGGTGCAGTAAGGAGAGAGTAGGTTGATTGTTTTCTGGACATTGGGAGTTACGGAAGAAACTGAAGGCACCAACAATTTTACTTTTCCCAAGCCCCCCCATATAATATCATAGAAAGTAGGGGGCAGAGTGGGCATGCTCAAGCTGCTTTCCTACCTCATTTTATAGTTGTCACTGATCACTTTGTTTGACCCAATAGGTGGAGGTAGGTAGCATTATAAAGGTCTACCGTGAGAATATGACCGAGGTGTGCTTGCTTACACTATACCCTTATATCTTGCGCATGTGAGGTGGCACTTGTCGCTGGATGCTGTTTTATTGTATATTTATGGATTTGAACATTGTTTTTTGTCTATACTATTGATTTTTGGGTGTAATTGATGTTTTTGTTTCTTCTTTTCTTTTATAAAGTTTATAACTATGTCTGGGGTGTGAAACATGTTAAGATATAGGGGAAATCTATTCTCATTGGCTAATTTTAAAAGTGTTGTCTCGCTACAAGGATTGCTTTTTATGTTAAAGATCTTGCAAAAACAATTCACTTTGCAATGTATGTCCATTAACAGTGTCCGACCTTTTCCTCTTGTATGGGCTGCATCTGCTCCTCAGCTCACTATAGCTACAGACCTGCTCAATGTCTCATGATGGGCTGCCAGTGCTGGTTGCCATACAACTTAGTGGAAACCAGTAAACACACCCCTGAATTAAAAATGAAACCAAGAGGGCGTGGCTTAGCAATGGCCGTGTGAGGACGCACACTGCAGAGCTCCTCGTAATCTCCAGCCTTTCCGGGCCCTATCCTAAGCTTACCATGGGAAAGACTGACAAGAAACAGAAGCCCAAGGGCACCCAGCGCTCTGGCTCTACTCAGGAGGAGATTGGGGCGTTCTTCCCGCCGGTTAAGCCCGCATCTTCGCTCCCGGCCCTCGGTCCCGCGGGCTCCCATGATGGCCGACGCCGCGTGGCGTCTCTCTCCGGCTCCCCGGACGGCGCCATGCAACAGAGGGGAGCGCAGTCATCCCCGCCCTCTCCGAGGCTTCGGGGGACTCCTCGGCAACACCCGGTACCGTACCCGATGCTGGAGACAGACTTCGGGCGTCCGACCTTCTCCTCCGGGGTGAGTCACCACCTGCAGCTGCTGAGAGCCGCGCATAGCCGGAGCTGCTGGCCCCTACAGTGAACTCTCCCTGCTTGCACCAGCCTGGCTCCTGCTCCAACCCTGAAATAGTGGGGATCACCCAAAATTTGCAAGGGGACTTGGTACCTGCTCCTGCTGTTTCTGATGGCCACCTCTATCCATCTGCAACCCCTGGGGCACTGATGGCTCCACAGTTGGAGGGGGGCCCCCCCCCCCCCCCCCCCCCCCCCCCCCCCCCCCCCCCCCCCTTTTTTCTCCACCCTCCCCCCCCCCATTTTTTTTTTTTTGGCAACATAATGGGAGGAGAACTAGCCCTCAGAGACCCCGGGGCTCTCCATCCTGCAGCATTATAGGCCCGCAGCTGCCTACAGCGGGATCCCCCACCTGGTCCACGGGATCCCCAAGGGTACATCTCCCCCTTTCACAAATGAGGCCCACCCGGGGGGGTTGCTTTTCCCCTAATGGTCCAGAAGCTCTGGGACTTTCTCCTGTGCCTTATAGGGGACAACCTTTTCCTATCTGAGTGGCCTCCCCTGTTTATCCATGTCCGACTGACAGCCTACGGGGTAAACCCGCGATTTTTGGAGCACCATTACATCTTTTTCTTAACGACACCCTAGCTTGCTGGATGAAAATTTTAAACCGGTGACATGGCCCTGAAAAAACTAAAGCTCCCCCCAAAGGCCCCACATCTCCACATTGTTCACGAAAAGGTCGGGAGTTCGCCGACCTGCGTGCAGAGCTATCTTCCTTGTATACGAAAGTTGTCGATTTAGATCAGGCCCAGTCCCAGACATCTGCTAATCAGGCAACAGTTTCTGATGAGGTGGTGCAGCATTCGGCTCAAATATTCGCCTTGCAACAGCACTTGGATGATATTGAAAATCGCAGCAGGCGTAATAACTGACGTATCAGGGGCCTCCTCGAATTTTGTCCCTAATGCCGATCTGTTTGCAGTGGTCACGGCTATCTTTAACGACCTCCTAGGGCGTCCACCTACAGCTCACATTGAACTGGATAGGGCTCATAGAGCGCCGAGACCTCCTAACCTTGAAGATCCTAGACCACGGGATGTTGCATGCCGGGTTCACTTTTTTGCCATGAAGGAGGACATTATCTTCGAGGCTCGGCGCCGCAAGTCACTGTCCTACCAGGGTGCTCCTATTAGGATTTTACAGGACTTATCTCGCCTCACATTAGCTCAGAGGGCCGCCCTGAAACCACTCTTGGATGTCTTGAAGGAGAAAAATATCCCCTTTCACTGGGGATAACCCTTTGCGCTGCATGTTCGCTTTCCCAAACAAACTTTGACGATCCGGTCGGCAAAGGACATTCCATTGGTGTTACATGCTCTTCAGATCAAGAACTTGTCATTCCCAGATTGGCCGACCTTGGCTTCCTTAGCCTTTAAACCTCCCCAGCGGAAGAGACGTTTGCAGCTTGTCTCTACACCGCCCACCACCACAGGGGCGGCAGGGTGAATCGCGACAAAGCTCTGGGGGTCTCGTAGCTTGGGACCAGCGGCATTCTGCTCCTCTGAATTCTTCCTGAGGACACTCTTCTGGAGACTTCTAATGGAGGTGACCCACACAATGCTGTGGAGGGCACCTGTTAGCAGGAGAATAAGTCTCCTCTGGTATGCCCTGTCGGGCATTTATGGTTCTTCACGGGTTATGTTGCTAATGTCTCGATTACACCCTCCTGTTTGTTTCCATAGGTCTCCCCTTATATCTGTTCAATAGCAGCCTGGTTATCATTATTATTCCTGTTCAGTTGTATTATAGTAACGATTACGAGGAGTCTTCTCTATGTTCCTGAGCTTTACCACATTCCCCCAGTAGGTGGAACTCCTGCTCTGAGTTCACTCAACTTAGCAGGATTCGCATTCCCTGACATTATTTTGTTCAGTTAACGCGCAGGACTTTGGTACCTGCTTTTGGGTTTTTGTCCCGTGTTTTGTTTCTCTTAGTGTGTTTTGGTGTGTGTGTGTGGTGTTGGTGTTTTTTTTGTTTTTTTTCTCTCCTCTCCTTTCCTCTTCTCTTTCTCTTCTTCCTTCTCCTTCCCTCTTTCTGCAGCAGTGGTTCTAGAGTTGGAGGCTTGTTCCAGGTTCGTGCGGCTTGAATTCCCCCCTGACTCTCCTCACAATAGACCTTCGTATTGCCTTCTTTAACGCAAAGGGCCTGAACACTCCAGAGAAACGTGCGCAGGTTCTCCACCATTTTCATCATTCCAGGGTCCAAATCGTATGCCTCCAAGAGACCCATTTTTAGGTAGGACATGCCCCTAATATCAAGAGTAAATATTATACCTCGTGGCACTTTGCTAATATCCCTGAGTCCCGGTCCAGGGGAGTTGCCATAGCGGTTCATCGGTCCTTGACTCATCAGGTTGTCAGCTGTACTGTTGACCCGGGGGCCCGTTACCTCATCTTGGTCCTTTCCATCAGTGGACAGCTGTTTACCATCATAAATGCTTATGCCCCGAACGTAGGCCAGACGAGTGTTTTTGAAACTTTGATCGACATTTCCCTTCCATATTATCCATCATTTTATACTTATACTTAGTGGTGACATTAATGTTACGCTAGATCCCACTTTGGGTAACTCCTCTGGGAAATCAGCTTTAGCATACTCAGCCATTAAGGTGAAAAGAGCCCTTTCACTACTCCAGCTCTGTGATGCCTGGAGGACCTTACACCCCTCTGATAGAGACTACTCTTTCTTTTCTCCTCCCCATGGCTCTTATAGTCGCCTAAATTATATAATGGTCCAGCATTCTGCCTTGCCTTGGTTGGTTTCCACCTCAATTGGGAACATTCTGTGATCTGACCATGCTCCAATGTTCTGTTCTCTTCGACTTCCTGCCACACGTGAGAGAGTCTGGAATTGGAAATTAAATGAGTCTCTCCTTCTAGACCCGTTATGTATCGCTGATATTGAGAGTCATGTTTCCCAATTCCTGACTCTTCACGCCTCTGACCCCACTTCTAGGACTAACCAATGGGAGGCACTTAAATGCGTGCTCCGGGGTATCTTCATTAAACACGGCTCTAGGCTTAAAAGAGAGTGGCTGCTCTCACAAAAGCCCTCTCTAGGGTCTCCACCCTGGAGGCGGCGCATGAAGGCGCCCTCTCACCTATAGTCCTCAGAGAACTGCAAACTGCACGTTTGGAGGTACGACGCCTTCTGGAGACTTCTTGGGGTTGCTTTATCCAAAGATGCCGCAGTTAATTTTATGAATACGGCAACAAATGTGGACGGATGTTGGCCTGGGCAGTCCGCTCCCAGATGGCCCAATCCCATATGCCTGTTATCAAGACCACTTTGAATTCTGTGGTTCATCATACTGAGGAAATTGCTCAAACTTTTCCTTCATTCTACTCCAAGTGTATAACTTACCCTCTCCCTCCCATCCCCATCAACCGGGCGTGTTTCCACACCCATCCTTATCATCTAGAATCCCAGCTTCGGTTGCAGAGGTCTTAGAGGAACCATTCACTTTGATGGAGTTGCAGTCGGTCATTAAGGATCTCCCAGGTGGAAAGAGCCCAGGGCCAGATGGCTTCACGGGACAATTCTTTAAAACCTTTCGGGACTCACTCAGCCCGGTGCTTTTAGACGCCTTTAACTCCATCACAGTTGACACCCACTTTCCTGCCCAGACCACGTTGGCACATGTTGCTATTATTCCCAAACCTGGTAAGGATCCTCAATGCTGTGGCAGTTATCGTCCAATCTCCCTACTAAATGTGGATCTGAAAATCTACGCAAAACTGATTGCCAATAGATTTAATCCTCTCCTAAATTCGATAGTTCATCCAGACCAGGTGGGCTTTGTCCCGGGCAGGGAGGCGTGCGATAATACGCTTAAAACTCTGGATATTATCCATCATGCATGATCCCACAGGACTCCTCTGGTGGTATTGTCATTGGATGCAGAGAAGGCGTTCGACCGTATTTCGTGGCCTTCTCTGCATCAGACCCTCAGCCACGTGGGTCTTGGCCATGGTTTCTTAGCTAAGATTGCTGCTTTGTATCGCGCGCCCTCTGCCCGTATCAAGGTTAATGGCGTGTCCGCCTCCTTCTCCATTTCAAATGGGACTAGACAGGGTTGCCCCTTAATCCCGCTGCTATACGTCCTGGTGATGGAGAGTCTGATGGCGGCCTTCAGATCTAACCCGGACATCAAAGTGATTACTATTGGGCCTCGGGAGTATAAATGCTCGCCGTTTGCCGACGACCTTTTGGTCTATATCACGAACCCACACATCTCCCTCCCAGCTCTGATGGCCGTAATCAGAAATTTTGGGGACTGGTCCAATTTTAAAATAAACTTTTCCAAATCTGAGGTCCTTGGTGTCCGAATTACTGCCCGAGATCAGGCTTCCATACAGTCCAATTTTCCTTTCAAGTGGCCTAATGCAGGTATCTCGTATTTGGGGGTGCATATCTCTGAAGACTTGTCGAAGCTCTTTGCTAATAACTTCCTTCCCCTTTTGCGTAAAACTAAACGGGACCTGGATAGCTGGCAGAACAAGGAACTGTCCTGGTTTGGCAGAATCAATCTCTTAAAAATGTCTATTCTGCCAAAGTTCCTATACCTCTTTCAAACCCTTCCCATACATGTTCCCGCACAGTTTTGGAACAAACTTCAAAGATGCTTTACGGCTTTTGTGTGGTCCGCACAAAGACCACGAATAGCGTACGACACGTTAACAAGGTCTAAGGCTGTTGGGGGCACGGGGCTGCCCGATTGTAGGCTGTATTATCTGGCCTCGGCTTACTCGAGGTTTCTGGCGCTGGCCACGGATGGGGATAGGAAGCTTTGGGTCACTTTAGCAGAGGACCTTAGTTCTTCCGCGGTGGCAGTTCTCCCCTGGACCTGGACACCTGTCCTGGGTGATGGTATGTCCTCTTCTTTTTGCATAAAACAAACCCTGTCTGTCCTCTACTCCTACAGAAACTCCCATACTCTTATAGATCATGAAGGCCCCTATTACAGATAACCCTGACCTTCCTCAGGGTATCTCGCCAAATTTCTTCTTGGGTGGGACGAAAAGAACTCCCTTGCGTCTATGCCAGGTGGCTTCTGAGGGGAAATTGAGACCACTTGGCGATATCTTTGGAGGGAATCCAGCCCCTGCTAATGCCTCGTTTCAACTTGCACAGCTTGCTCATTTTTTTCATAAAATTGAGTCCAGATGTCATTTGACTAGACCCTTCACGACTTTTGAGTCAGTAGTGGTGTCGTCTGCAAGTACAAGGCACTCTCTGTCATTCCTGTATAAATTACTGCTCTCTGGTTGGGCTAGCTCTCCCCCTCTTTTTTGTTTTAGGTGGGAGGAGGAATAAGGTCTTTCCTTCACTTCCGCTCAATGGGAGCAATGTTTCCAGATGACCCATAGAGCGTTGGTAGCGTCCAAACATCAGGAGACCTGTTACAAAATTCTTTCCCGATGGTATAGGTTTCCCTCGGTCTTGCATAGCATCTTTCCCTCCACCTCGGATGTGCTGGAGATGTGGAAAGGAAAAGTGGACCCTGGCCCATGTATAGTGGGGATGCTCTGTGCTACGTAGCTTCTGGATTTCGGTCCTGGAGGTGATTGAGGAAATTACTGGGGTTTCGATCCCAAATTCTCCAGAGGCACTGCTGCTTTTCATGATTCCCATGTCTGTTGATAAATTCAAAAAATCTCTTCTTAAGCACCTGCTTCAGGCTGCCAAAAATGTGATCCCACGTAAATGGAAATCAACTATCCCACCGTCCTTGGACGAATGGTTTGCGGCAATTGGTTTTGTGAGACGAATGGAGGAGTTGATTGCCCGTACTCCTGAACAAGTAGATAAATTCCGCAAGACCTGGTCTCACTGGTCACTCTTCCAAAATTCCCCACTTTTTCTTTCAATTACCTCTTAATGTGTTCGATGCTGAGGGAGAGCACTTTTGTTCCCCCTCCCCACCTCTTCCTTCCCCCCCCCTCTCCCTTTTTTTTTTTTTTCTTCTTCTTGTTTGTTGTCTGTGATGTGTGGGTGAGTTGTGTGAGTATATAATTTGTTTGTCTTTATGTCGATTCGGTGTGTTTTAGTAGGCTTATACAACATCGATCTGCGGCCTTTCTTTGTGCCCTAATCGTAGGGGCGCTTAAAGTGCCCTCTTATTGTATTGGTTCTACCCTACATTTCATATTAGGAAAGGCACTTCATTCCTATGTGTAGTTTCCATCATGTGTTTCTGTTTTTATGTTTTTAGAGTCATGGTTATCTTGACAGCATCTATTTTGCCTTTGTATTATTGAGGCTCTGTATCTCTGCAACTTCATTTATCACTTATCTTTTACTTTATGTTATGCAAATGCTTGATTATTTGGCTCATTGCTTTGTCTATTAATAAAAAAATTTCTTGAATATGAAAGAAAAAAAATGAAACCAAGAAAACAGGACTGAGGTATGATGAATCAATGTAGTCAATGCAGACAATCCCTTTAATCATGTGACTTTGATGGAAGGTATATAGGTTGAGACATGAGAACACCTTGACAAGAAGCATTGGTGAAACATGCATTGGACGTCAGGTGCTACTCATGTGGAGCTTATTACTATGGGCAACATGAAGATGGTAATTTTGATCTTAATTATATCTTCTTACACTCATGTGGTCTTTTGACTTGTGATGATTTTAATATGATAAATATATGACCAGCAGGGGTGAAGAGGTTAACCCACTACATTATACATTTTCCATATGTAGTAGCACTTTTGTTTCTTGTTTTTTCAATTGTTTTTCCAATTATTGTTATTGTATTTTAAGCTTGTGTGTGGTTATTTTTATTTTTTGGTATGTAGTCCTCATTGTTTTCTTGGGTATATTTAATATCATTTGAGTGACAATACCATTTATTATTGATTGTTACAAATGTTGTTTGGAGGTTACATCACGTTAGAGACCAATGTACTTCCTACGAACCTTTTTTGTGTTAATAGTACCTTATATTGGAAATAGTTGATAATGCTGCAGCCATACACCTGTCATGTTTATTTTGTCACGTCACATTAAATTTAATAGAAAAGTTGGTCAACTTTTTCTAAACATTTCTTACTTCTAGCCAATAAAAATTTCTTTACCAACAATTACTTATGAGCAATTAAAATGATAGATGAGACCAGGCAAGCTGCTACAATTAATTTATGGAAACCTATAATGTCATTAATCCATTAGCAAAACTGTGAACTCCTGCGGAGCTTTTGCTCATATCGATGGGTTTATATGTCCCCCAGAAAGCATAAAACAACCTCCAACATGAATTATGGAGTCGTTTGAAATTTATCAACAGCGTTTCCTGTAAACACAGCACTTTCCTTGGGTTTCTTTATTCTGTTCGATTCCTATGTAATTAAATCCTGTTCCCACAATAGCAAACTCCAAGATGATTAGCAGATGTCTACACCTTGCTGTGAGTACAATGAATGACCCAGCAGAACAACAGAATCACCTTTAAATCTCACAGATAAATTAGCCG